>JANIJG010014360.1:121726-149867 GCA_024611175.1 Megaceryle torquata
GGGGGAGGGGAGGAAGGAGGGGAGGAGGGGAGGAAGGAAGGAAGGAAGGAAGGAAGGAAGGAAGGAAGGAAGGAAGGAAGGAAGGAGGATTGTTCGTTCCTTCCTAAGGAGTGGGGGTTTTTTTTATATAGTAAGGGACTTGAAATGCCAGAGCAGAGATGGCCTATAAATTTAATTGCCAAAGCCACTATTAAAGTAAGAAAGGAATTTAGATGGGATTTGTTCAAATGCCATGTACAGTAGAAGGCAAATAGAGTCTTTGTGGTCATTCTGCTCAGAAATAAACACACATAGGTCCATAGGATTACTTGATTTTAAGGGGGAGGTAGAAAAGAGAGTAATTACATCTAAATCTATTGATTTTAGAAATTGTCTTGAAATAACAACCTCATTTAAAAGGAATGATACTTAGAATCTGATCCATCTTCCACCAAAGTCAGTTGGAAGCTCTTCAGTGACTCTACAGACTTTGTGGGAAGGAAGTTGTGGAAATGGCCTAAAAGATTTAATTTTTTTTAAAACTTGGAGTCAGAGAAGTTTCTCAGTTCCATGCTATGCTGTATGGTTTCCCAGCATATGGGCACAGAATCTGGATCTACTGTCTATATTTGAATTCAAGTCCTTCCCGGATCTAGAGCACCTTCTTTGAATCATACTTTTCTACTGCCTCAAATGTACAGAAGTCCTAACATCGATAGGGCTAAAGTCAACAACAAACTTGGTACTAGTTTGTAATGGCCTTTTTGGCTATTCCTGACAGATCACCAAAAAGCTAGTTCAGTGTTTCTTTCTAAGCATGTTATTTGTTTGGGCATTATGTTCAGTGAGTGGTCACACTGAATCCACACTGCATTTTATACCAAAAAGTCAGATGTTATTAAGCACACAGCTTAATCATGACCATTATAGAAAATTGAATACCCTGTTGTTAGAAAACTAAGCTCCATATATTGTTAGTTATGAAATTGCACTGTATTTCACACGAAAGCCATCATTGCAGCATTTGTTACATTATAGTTGTCTGAGATTTTTCATGTGGAAAGCTTTTCAATTGAAAGATACAGCGCTGCCAAAAAGCATTTTTAATGAAACATGGCAGTCCCAGTAGGAAAAAATCAATCATAAAAACATTGGAATATTTTTTTTCTTTTGATTCAGTTTTTAAGAAAAAGTAAAAATGAAAAATGAAAATGAAGTCTTGCACATTTATCCACATCCTTGGCACTGTGGAGCACACATCAACTTGCCCTTTTCCTGCGAAAGGGATGTCATTTTTCTCAGGGATGCCACTGGCACTGAAGGTTTGCCCTCAGTCACTATCAGAACTGGGACTTTCATCCATTTGGACTGTAAGCCGAAACATCTACTTGCCAATAATAAACAAATAAATAGCATTTGGTTAAGAAATATGCCCACTCAGGTCCTCTGTAAATGTGTTCAGAGGCAGGGTGTTACTTAAAGAGTTTTTACAGACATGTTGTTGCCCATGGAATTAATATTAATGAATTATTATTTTGGGCATTTGGCAAATATTCTTCCTCTTAAGCCCCCTACAAAACACCAGGTAGTTTATACACAGTATCCCAGGTAGGTAAGACTTTCAGCTCCAGAATATAAATGGGGAAACACATGCAGAAAGGTCTTCATGGCCTTTTCAGGTCTTCACTGTGGACATCTATGGTGAATCTGTAAGGTTTTCTTACTCCTTATTCTAAACTAAAATTAGGAGACAATGCTGCTTCTCCATGCTGAAATCTCCTAATAAGCAGCAATGAATTGAGAATGCAGAGACTTGCATTTTTAAAGCTGCTAGCTTAGAGAAGGTCAAAAAGCAATTTTAAACTTAACTGAGAGTGATAACCAATATAAGAATCTGATAGCATAGAAATTATCTCTCTTAGCTGGTCCCTCAGTTAAATATTTCTGTATTAGTTATGTCAACGTTTGATTCAAAGGAATTACAAGGACTGAATTGTATTTTACATCCTCAGCATTCTTGAATATGGAGGAAGGTTTAACACTGAGATCTTTAGACTTCCTGTAGCTTTCCACCAGTGTAAGAGAGCAGAAATTGTGCCCAAAAGACTTTTAAACTTGTGGACTGCAGCTGACTGAAGGCTTGGTTTAATCTGCATGCCGGTATCTGCAAAGTGTCCTGATTTCAAACAGCATGAAAGAAAACTCTGAAGGTTGCTGCGAGAGGTGACTAATTAAATATTATGAGAGATGTAAATCCTGTGGGCCTTTCTAAAGGGTTAAATAGCAAAATGACATGTCCCCTCCTGTGAGATGGCATGGAGTTCAGATCAGTGCCTTGCAGCTTTTGTACTAAGCTTAAGGGAAAGCAGTTTTAAGGTGCTTCTAGTTACTTGTCAATGGAGGATCTATATTTCCCTTGATCAGTACCACAATAGAAAAGAGGTTGTGAATTTGCCCTTTTCCCCTGGCCTTCATCCCCCACAAAAAAAACATCCTTGAGAAGATCACAGCAATTTGCCCCATGCCTCTTTTTCTTTTTCCTTTCTTTGTAAGTCTGATGCCAAATACATTATCTTAAACACTTTTAAATTAAAGTAATGAAAAGAGGAGAAATAGCAACTCTGTGGGAATATTTCAAGGGGGTACTCATCCAATATAAAGACAATAGTAGAAGATGCTCATGTATAAATTGTCCCAGAGGTAAAAGAGAGAGAAAGAAAAGAAAGATAAATTGCAAAAAAAAGGTTTTAATATAGCAGAAGACAAAGAACTTCTTGATAATCTTGCAGTACCTTTATTCTGCTGTAAGGAAATGAGGACTCATACAAAAGTTAAACAAAACAGGAATAACACTTGGTGCTATTCAAAAAAACCACTGGTCTTCCAAGAAGAAAGAACAAAACTAAAAGAGGGCAAATGATAACATTTCACATTTCCAAGTTGTCAAGAATTGCCCTTTGATCTTTTTTTATCCAAAGCTGCACTGATTGTCTTCGAATAGAGCTGGTTTTGAAAATATTAACCCTCCAGGGTTCTATTTTGTTTTCTACTTAATCTAAAGGCAGTTTAATAAAAGGGTCATTGGAACTGGATATAGATAACATTTTACAGCCTGATCCTGTGAGATGTTGGATTTTCTCAAGGTAATGCAGTTCAAGGGTTCTTAGTTATTTTCTAAAAGCTTAGAAAACAGATTTTCAAGATGTTGATCAAATCCATCCTTTTTAAGGTATTTATATGAAATGGCCAGATTGACTTTTATTATGTCTTTTTAAGTTTTCAGCTAAGAAAAAAACACCTCACAGTTGATTAAGAGGAAAGGTTTGTTTCCATCTTCAGTACACTTTGTAGTATTGTTTACCCATCTCAGAAAGGCTAAAACAGAGTTGGAGGTACAGAGATGGGTGACAAAGCACAGAATGCCTTGAGTCTGAGTAGAGTTGAAATAGATTAATATTTTCAGCACAGAAAAGACACACACAAGAATACAATAAAGACTGATAAAATTGTGAGTAGTATTAGGAGGGAACAGGAAACTGGTATTCACTTTCTCACAATAGAAGGATAAGGCAATATGAAATGGAATTATCCAATGGTAGGGGAAAAAAAAAAAAAGGCACTGTCGTAAAAGGAGGTTAATTAAACTATTGAAACTATGGAACCCATTGCTGCAAGACAGTGTAGAGATTAGAATTGTAGGTGGGTTAAAAGAGTATCTAGACAAACTCCTTGATGAAAGATCTGTTAGGATTATTAATACAAGTTATAATGTCCTGATATCTGGGAAGTGCATTGGAGAAATATCACTGTATGCTTTTCTTACATATCCATTGAAGCTGGAATGCTGAGTTAGATGTACTTGTGACCCAGTACAGCCACTCTTCTGTTTCTAGGAGGCAAATGAACATACAGTGTTGTGTTCATGCTATATGAAATGCCTTTGCTAAAAGGAGCAGAGACAAGGATGTTGTTAAAACCACTCCTGACCACTAAAACATGGGACTATCAGCACGCCTGCCTGCATATGGAAAAATAAATCGCTGTTGTGCCATTAGACTCTTATGTCTTTTCATCCTTCCCATCATAGTCTTTGCAGTACTGGTTTGATACAGACATGTCTTGAGTATTTATTCTGAGCACTGCCAATATTCTTGTACTATTTTTCTCGAATGTCATATTCTAGGAAAAAAAAAAAAAAACTGAAGAAGTAGCAGGCAATATCTTTAAAGACTAATAAGTTGCTCATATGTATCTTGAATTTCAGTCTTAAAGAGGCTCCTTGTATATCTCCTCTGGGCATATGTTTTTGTAGTTTGCATGCAGATGGGCTGGTTCTTTGATTTCAAGAGAGTTACATAATTCATTACAATTTAAGCAGAGGCTGTCTTTGCTGTAGGACTAGTAGGTTCTGCAACTGAATCATTGTATAGGCTTTGTCATGTTACTTTATGAATGAGCTGAAAGTTTTGTTCCTGAATGGGGGAGGAGTTTAAGCCACTGCTTGTCCTTACACACACCTGATTTAAAACACTTCCTGCACTTTGCCACATCAGCTTATACACACAGAAATATTTATAGCATTAGACAAAAGTACTGTTAGGTGCAGAGGTGCCAAGGATTGTGCACACTAAGCATTCCTTCCATTCTTGGCATGGGACAAGTACCAAATCACACAAGCTAACCACAAGGGTGCTGTCTCTGCTCCTCATGCAGCAAATGCCTGGGAAATCCATCTTCTCTGGTAATAACACTCGTCTCATAGTCAAAACTGTGGCAGGACAAGATTGTCCTGAAGCAAGAAGATTATACAATAAATTCAAGTCCTCTTATCCATAAAGTGGAAATTTTCACGTATACTGTGAAATCAGAGGTGTCTCTGACCTGTGTTTCATAACTGGAGTAGTTGCATGGAGGTTATTCATCCTGTGTGGCGAGTCTGGACAAGAAGAGCCCCAAAGCAAATGAACTGACATTTGACCACCCCTGTCCAGGCTTGAAAACAGGTGTTCAACAGCATGTCAGTAGAGAAGGGATTATTTTATAGCTAATAACTGTTTTGGAGAAATTCAGTATGGAGACCATGCCAACCTGCAGTCAGAAAACTCACATCCTCTTTTCCATATGATACACACACACTAGGTTCAAATGAAGTCTCTGGGTCACAATGGGAAAAGACTGTCTAATGATCAAATCTCCAGTAACTTCCAAGAGAGAGAAACAGAGAAACCAGTCACTGTGTTGCAAAGCTCTTTAAAGGTACATGGGACTCTTACTGAAGCTGATCAGGTTTTTTTTTAACTTGTTATTGTGCCTCATCTCCAAAGTATCATGCTCACTGCTTTAACCAGAAAAACACTACTGTGTACAGACTGTTTTGGAAGTATGCTTGAGTGAATGATTGGGAGCTCATACTATTAGTTGTGGTTGACTTAAGTTACAGTAAAATCATTCTAGCACAGTTTTCAGTTAACCTAGATAGTGTGGAAACTGTACAAGAATGCTTTTCATGTTAGTCTGGCCTTGAATAAAACTTGCATATGGTTAGGAATAGGTTTCTTACCATTAAAGCTCACACATTTTTCCTACTGCTTTGCTAACAGGGAGCACCTGGCTAATGCTTTTCAGAAGATACCACTTCTATATGAAGAGTTGCGCTGCCAGCTCCCCAACTACCCTGCACTGCTCATTGAGGGCACATCTGGTGTTACAGTTTGAAAAAATACATGCAGAAGTTCTTTAAATGTTTCATGACACCTGTTCTGAGGATTAATACAGCCTTATGTCTGAAATGCCTTGGTTTCTTCAGGGAACCTGAAACCACTCTTGGCACAGATAAGTAAGATGTGCTTATGTACGAAATGTGAGAGTAGCACCTACTCTCCTATGTTTCCCATGCTTGATGCTACTCTTTCTGAAGGGACCCTTATCAAGTCCATTTTCAGATCTAAATTTTCCTTCGGGTTGCTTTGACATTCCCTTCAGGTTCTAATCTGACCTGCTCTGCTCCCAAGGTCTCCTTACTCCCTGAATTTCTGTGGGGTTGCCTCTCATTCATAAATGTTGGTGTCTACTCTGCAAGGCCCACCATGAATCCTTACCAACAAAGGGGGAAGAAAAGCTGGGTAACAGCAACCCCAGTGTTTTCACATACTGGCCAAAATGCATTTTTCTGACAATCTACGTATTGCTTACATTGCAGAGTGATTCATTTGAAAATTGGGATTAATACATGCAGATTACTGGCTATATTTGAGATGAAAAACAATGGTTAACAAATACTTTTGAGTCTGTAATGGGTTTGGTGGCAAATGCCCCTAGCTGTCACTTTGAAGGAAACCACAAAAAAAGAGCTGCTTATTTTAATAATTGGAATTGTGCCACTGGTAAGCATCTTTAGTAATTTTTAGAGTGTTCTGTTAGGTTGTGGACATGCATTTCTACAAACAGGGCTATTTGTTCAAGTTAAGCCAAATTAAGAAAGAAATTATGCAAGAGTTATTTGGAAGGCTGTAGGGTAACAGTCTATCCTGATACATTTTAAAGTATTTCCACTTGGTGGAATGAGACTTGTAATCACTCTGGAGCAAAAAAAATCCTTAGATAATTAGATGAGAATGATGAGGTTGATACTAATGACTTACCATGAATAGTAAATGGCTCATTAAAGTCCCATATGGAAATGGGCCAAATGGACACAACCAGAAATTTTATAAAACACAAGTATTGACAATAACATGAATATTTAGCATCTCCTAATCAACATGATTTATTGCTCCTTTAGTTATTTTTAAAGGTTTCAAGATTTTTCTTCACCTCAAACCTAGCAGGTATTAGGAAATGTGGTCCTCATCTGGAGACTGGACAATCAAAACTGGTCAGAGGACATAATATATATTATTATAAAAAACACTTAGGTTCACAAATATCTTTTTTTTCTAATTTCTTTTTTGTGCTTGATTTTTTGTTTCTCAGTTCATTTAATGTTGGTTTTTTTAAACTACATTTCTCTATTTTTCTCAGGCTAGGGGTCATGCTCAACTTTGAAAACTGTCTTATTTCTTGCCTTCCCTTGTTGTGCCTCCCTAGTTATCTTTTTGTTGTGCATCAGGAGTCAGAAATGAGTTGGGGAAAATTACTTTAAAATTCTGAGATTATTTTTTTTAACTTCTCTGTTTGTATACTTATATCTGGTGATGTCACTTATGTCTAATTGACTGTATCAAGATTCCTGATGAAATCGTGACTCTTGAGATTATTATCCTTATCCATCAGTTAGAATGTCACAATTATGAGAAGCACCACAATGCAGACACAGCTGAAATACTTGTACTGCTACTAAAAGATTTATACCAGTTAAGTATTTGCCTTCCTGCTTGAAACACATAATATTACGTGATTTGAAAGCAACCGTAAAGAAACACTTGTTTATTATTGTTATGTCCCAAAACTCAGTGTAGTAATTTGGTAAATATTTGATTATCTTTTTCACTTCTACATAGTCTTTAGCTAAATTGTTAATTCCTAATTAGATTCCAGGGGTAAATATTTCTACACTCACTGTTAATACTTTTGGAACAAACTTTTCAAGAATTTTCAGATTTCCTTTTCAGCTGATCTCCCAGTTATGATTTCTTGATTAGCTATCCCCAGTGCACTGTACTTAGTTTTCTCAGAAACAATTCAGCTGACATAGAATGATTCTACAACTTGCTGTGAGTTTCTCCCAAGTGTGATAACTGCCACCAATTTCATTAGGATTTGATGTTATTCAGTGTTTTCCAGGGATTCTCAAGATTCATCCTTTATTTCTGTTGATACCATATTAAAATAAGTATTGCAAGAATAGTCATTCAAGCTCTTGTATAAATATCTGAGGAGTCAGTAATAAATAGTCATAATTAGTAGACAGAAATAAAGTACTTTAATCTGAACTACATAAGCACAAAAATCCAGTTGGGCTTAAGTGCAAATAATTCTCTTTTTTATTACAAGCTCTTTTTTCATTTTTTAGTATCTATCACTGCAATTCAATTTTTTATTTGCCAAACATGTTTTCAGTGAATTGCAAGATACTTGGAGATGCTGCTTAAATTATCCTAAGGAATATTCAACTCTTGTTAATTAAATTAATCCAGTTTAATTAATATCTCTGTACCCACAAAGTGAAAACCTGAGTTCACTTCTTTCCCTTTTCCTTTTGGGGAATATGAGTTCTGTATATGTGGGGAGGATTTAGCCCTTTTGAACCAAACAACATTGTTTTAAACAGATCTACTCATAACACTGTATTCATAACAGGCATTTGCTACAGCATTTATGCAACTCATTCATAAATCAAATCTATGGTCTGATTCACTTAGTCCAAAGTGTTTTGGACTACCATGCATTTGTTATATAGTGCTATGTACTTGTAAATTAGGTCATGTACTTCAGAAGAGCATCAGACCGATTTAGTGCATAATTGAAATATGCAGTATGGCTGCAGAAAGCCCGATTTTTATCCAGATACTGTGCAATTGTGGACCCAGGCTGTAACAGTCTATTCATGTGCACACACTAAATCTGATGCATCTCAAAAATTTCACCTGCACACTCAACCTGGCTGTGCTATGCAAAGGCACCCAGGTTTTGCTTGGCCAATAAGCATCTTTACAGAAGCTTGTCTGATTGTGCATGTATCTGAACTAATACTCACTGAGTCTGTGTAGGTAATCCTAAGAACATACATGTCAGACCTACATTAAGCTATGCCTTGTCCAGAAGAAAGGCCAGTCTCCCTGCATTTTGTCCAGTGGTGCAAAATCACTCAAGTACTGGGTAAAAAAAATTATTCTGGCATCAGTTTCTCATCCTTCAAGGTAATGAGTCTTGCTCCTCTCACTCTAGCTGTGAGAGTTGGACAGCATGGGACTCTTTTATATTCTGAATTGTCACAAATAGCACTTAGTATTCACTAAAAATCTATTGATCTCTCTCCCTCAAGTCCTAAACCTCCTTGTAAATCAGTACATCTCATTGAGTGAAGCACTGGAAAATAATAAGAAAGTGTGGATGTAACAGTTTCTCTGAAAAAATACTAGACCCCTTACCAGTGACCAGTGGTGTTGACCTAACAGTGCTGGTGTAGCTGAGCTTACAGGATATCTTATTCTGGAGTCTCCTCTGTCTGCAAAAGAAGCTTGAGGTCCTACCTTTACAATGTGAGATGCATCAAGTTAGTATGGAACCTCCTTTCTCCTCATCTCATTTTCCTCTGGGAAGACTTTTCATTTTAGAAAAGCTTTCAGAGGCTCTAAGATGCTGATTCTTCAGATTTGGGATATCTCAGCTGGTTAATCCAACAGTCCTATTTTCAGATAATATCCTTATGACAGCATTTTAGCGCTCTCCAGAACGTTTTGGTTGCTCTGGGAAGCTGATCTAAACACTGCTTAGCCAAGCTGGAAGTACCATGTGCTAGTTCTTACTATTTGCCCTACCTCTAGCTGATCTCTCTAGTCCCATCTTAGATTAGTGTGGTGGTGAAGGGGTTGTTATGATAAATATATGTTTTGGCATTCCCTGAAATCTGTCAATGTGGCCAGAATTATGCAGTGAGAGAACATGAAGTCATCATTTATGCCTGAAGAGTTTTCCCATAAGAAAAAAAGCACGTTAAAGTTGATCTGACCCACTCCCTCTCTTCCCTCATCTCCTGTCTTCGTAGTGTTCAGATTTTGAACCTGTTTCAGGTGAGTGGCTTACATTAATACATCGCTTGTAAATGATCAACTAGGCTGGCAGGAAAATGCCAAAAGAAAAGACAGAAAACAGTAGCAAATTCTGTTCCCAGCTGGAGAGAGCAAAATCTTCTTCCATCTTGTCAGAGTTACAGAGACACAATATGGGTCACAGAAAACTCACTATACTGACAGTTGTTACTTTTGGGATTAGATCGATATTTGTCAGTATCCAGGAATTAGCAGAACAACTGCCTGCAGGAATAAATTTTAGAGGTGATTTCCTATCAGTGCAGGATGCTTCTGAATTTAATTCTGCTATTCAAGACACCATTTACTTTTCTAATACTTAAAGCCATATGCACTGCTCACAAGAAATCCTGCAGGTAAAGAGATGGAAGAACACACGTTGGAGGATTAGACATAATACGGATTGTGAAGTCATGAAAAAACAGAAAATCATATCTTTTGAGATGTTTTGCAAAGAAATTTTGTACTTGGAGGGTATTTAAGTTACCTGTCATTTACACCTTGAAGATCAGCAGAGAAAACCTAATAATTCTTACACTCTTAGGAATTATTGTCTTTGTAAAGCAGCTATATTTGCAGCATTATGCAAAGCAAAAAATGTCACAATTGTCATCCCAATAGCTTCTTTATAAAATGCAAGTGGCTGAAAAAACTGAATAGCATACTTTCTTTCTATTTTTAAATCCTTTTCTTCTATGCTCTTAAAAACCCTGTGGCCAAATATTTTATGCTGTTCCATAATGAAAGTTTAGGAAAAAAAATCCTAAAAAAGCTGTAAGAAAAAGACCAGAGTAAAAGAGCAGCATCATTATGTCTCATTGTATAGTGACTACTAGTATAGCTGGATTTACAGTAGGAACCGTTGTACACAGGATGCAGAACTGGGGGCAAAATTAGACTTTATTTTCCTGGATCAGTCTTTTCTACTCTCAAATATGACCCTCCATTTTTAAAGATATTTTGCAGTCTGTCCTTTAAATTTGTTATTAATGGCCTAGCTAAGCAGGGAGAGGATTACTACTTATCTCTATTATATTTATTCCAATTTCTGCTTTAAACATTGTTTTATGTAAATTTACTATGACATTTAAATCCCTCAATTTATACACGTGACTTACTACATTTTTACAAATACTTATTACAGTGATTTTGAATATCAGTCTTGCATATTCCCTAGCTACACAGTCTTATTTATATTTTCTTTTTCATTTTCATTCATTATAGAACTCACAAGGAAACCTGTGCAGGCAAGGACAGGTAGATTTGAGCATAGAATGAAGTGCTATGGTCCAAAATGCCATAGAGCAGAACCTGGAAGCATTGGAGGAATAATCAATCCGAGAAGAAAAACATAATGAAATGTTATCTTTCTCCTTTGTGGCTGTGTCTGCTAGCCTTAAAACAAGCTGCTTTAGTTTCCAGGAAGTCTAGCTAGAATAACACATTGTGAGCTAATTTAGCTTACTGCTGAGCATTGCTGCCCAGCAGAGTTGAATAGGTATATCTTCTGTCAGTCTACAGCTCTGAAAACAAAATTGTCAAGTCACTCCCACAGTAAATGGTTATTTTCCCTGCACAGTTAATGCAGTTGTTTCAAACAACTGGGAACTCAGGAACATAAAAACACAAGAGGCTGAAATCTTCCAAAGTATTTCATCAACAAAATCCCATAGGTGGTGGATTCCTCAATAGCATAATATTGGGCGTGTTGTATTTGTATATGTTGTAATACAAAAATACCGTTTCTGTCTTTGGCAGAGATTTTAGCACCTTATATCTAGACCTTTGTAGTAAAGGAATAGCTGCAGTTTCTCAACAGAACCCTTCTAGTAAAAAATTGGATCTGATCACTACATCCAAGAGACTGAGAATTGGCCCAGAGGGAAGATAATCCCAAACCAGTGAAGCTAAGTGGTAAGATTTGTAGAATTATTTGAGCACTGAAAAGATGTTGAAAAACCCATGACAATAAATAGTCTGTTCCACCTCAGTGATGGAAACTGATTTCAGATATATCTAGAGAGATAAATATGATTAACAAAATTTTATCTTCAAGTCCATTAGGAATCAAAGTTTCAATTGACAGCCACTGTTTGATTGTTGTCAGCTATTTTTTACCACCTGATTAATTTTTTTTTAAGCAAATTGAATTTTCTTTGTTGAATGGAAACTTACAGACACAGATTCTCCATCACAGAAGTAAATACCTTGGTGGAAGATATGATGATCTATTAGAGAAGAGACATATCCAAAGGTAGCAGAAACAGGTGTATTGAGCTTTTTCTAGCCTAATAGGGAATTCAATCTGTTTCAGCCCAGGGACAAAATACTGCATCACTTGTGTTTGAAGAAATGACTGCAGAACATTTGCTACAATTTATCATTTTCTGCTCCCTTTTCTGGCTTTAACAGTCTAAAGTCCTGCTTCTTGAACAGTGGGTTCTGTGAACAAAATGCACCCAAGTGAATGGTTGTCTCTGGAACTAGGTTTTTCACAGTGCCCCTTCAGAATGCACTTAGCATTACGAATGTAGGGAGTGGGAAATGAAAAAATGCTTCTTGGTACTAGTTCTAAAGGTAATCAGAGTTTAAATGTAAAATTTATTTTCCAGAAGAAAACAAATGCCAAATTCTAGTGGCCAAGAATTCAAGCACAGCAGGTAGAAATTATAATCTCCCTCTCTAATGCTCCACTTAGAGGCTGTGGAAAAGGAATTGTAGATTTTCCTGCCACAACTCAGCCACTTTATCTTTGAATAGGAAGGATTTTTTCCTTAAAAATGACCAAGTGTCTAGATTACTGGTGTGTGTTTCCCCTATTGATAGCAGGTGATCACAGAAGGCAAAGGTGAGCAAATGGATTTAAAACAATACTGCACAAGTAATGTTGCATGCACTAATATTTTGTGCTTCATTGAATCTTTGATTATTCATTCTTTACACCAGCCCTCTGGGACAAAATCAATGAAACATTTTATGTTATGCTCCAAAGTCATCATAATTGTTTGTTTTGAAGCAACATTTTTTTTTCCTTTTGTCAACCAAGCAATTTGCTGAAGTACCCAATTTTGCAACAACAGTCAGGAATAGAGCCAGAAGCTTTTTAAAAATAATTTGAGGAATGGAAAACTCAACAGCAACAAAACCCTACACTGAAGTGCTCTGTCATTTATAACGTGGAATTCTCCCCAAAGGGGAATCATAATGCAAAAAAAAAAAACAAACAAAAAACATAAAACCAAAACAAACCAACCCCATAGCACTTACTTCAAACATGAGTACTAAACATTATTTGTAATATCTGTGTGACAACAAGGTGTTTTTACATAATTAAAGCACCTCAGAAGATGTGTACAACAAGACGTCCTACTGTCAATTAGCTGCTTGAGTGGTCAAGTTTCCACATACAGATTCTGAATATTACTTCTTCAGAGAAGAGCAGCGCTGTACTTGACCTTTTCTGCCTTCCCAAAGGATGTTGCTGTATTATCTTTTGCATGGTTTTACTTGTATCTGAACGTGTGTTTTTGTAAATGACTGACTCATAAGTTTAAAAATTACTAATTAGTATGATGCTTTTATCTGTAGTAGCATCCAAAAGCCCTGACAGAGATTACAAAGGCAGTGGTTCCAGACATTATACAAACACTTGGTAATGAGCTCCTCTTGTGTTTTTCATCAGATGTCAAAACGCTTTACTGTCAGTACTGATCCATCTTGTGTGTATGGGAACTGAGGCACGCAGCAGTGATGACATTCCTTGTAGTCAGCCAGGAGGCTGTTATCAGACAGGGAAGAAATTAGGCTTGAAAATCAGGCAAGGCTTTGTGCATGCTGACCCCAAAATCATAGGATGGTGACTCTACCGCTTCCCTGCACAGCCTGTTCCAGGCCTTGACATCCCTTTCAGTGAAGAATTTTTTCTTAATATCCAATATAAATCTGCCCTGGCATAACCTGAGGCCATTTCCTCTTGCCTTTGCTTGTTTATTTGAGAGAAGGGACCAACTCCCAGCTCACTACAACCTCCTTTCAGGTAGCTGTAGAGTGAGAGGAGGTGTCCCTTGAGGTTCCTTTTCTTCAGGCTAAACAACCCCAGTTCCCTCAGCTGTTCCTCGTAAGACTTGTGCTCTAGACCCTTCACCAGCCTCATTGACCTTTGGGCACACTCCAGCACCTAGCTGTCCCTCTTGGAGTGAGGGGCTCAAAACTGAACCCAGTATTCAAGGTGTGGACTCATCAGTGCCAAGCACAGGGGGATGATCCTTGTCCTAGTCCTGCTGGACACACTAGTGCTGATATAAGCCAGGATGTATGGAGCTTGGAGAAGACACTTCACATCTGTGTCTCTGCAGTCCATGAATCTAAACTCAAGGCCTCCTCACTAATAAAGAGATTATTCAAGAATGGCTATAAGTGAAACATAATTGGAAGGAAAAAAAAAAATAAAATAAAAGAAAAAAAAGGCAGAAGTATATTGTTAACATCCCTGTGTCGTAGTAAGACCCTCTGGGATCGCTACTTGGCTGCTTGTAAGTGTATTTAACATAAAGCAAAGATGATTGAAAAATGTATCTTGTAGCTCCCTGGGGCAGTTTGCCATTCAAAAAATATAGGACAGTGAGCAGTACTGGAAGGAGATGTTGCAGGCAGCCCTATCCATAATGGCCCTGCAGGCAAGAAACAGCTTATATGTACTCAGAATATGATTTGATGATTAGATCCTTTAGCACTTGTGAAAGCCACTTGTTTACAACTATTATTAAATTATTTTGTATGCTCTAGTATAAAATACATGTTTTTTAAGATTTATAAGGTGCATAAACCTGCAATGCATTTTAAGCACTGCATAAAAGCAGTGACGGTGGAGATGTAAGAACAAATTCATTAGTGGCATTCTATCGAGTTCAGTGTGCTTATCCCATGGATGAGTTTTTCATGTATTCTGTAAAATAGGTAAGTATTTGACTAAAATTAGCCAAATCCTCCAGAGCCTAATGGAGCACTTATGGGCTCTGGCATCTTAACCCAATGTTTAATTTGCACTAATCTAGCCAAGACTGCAGAAGCATGAAATATACTCTACAGGGAGAGTGCTGCTCTTTGAAGTTAGTGGTTAATTCCCATTTTCTCTGATGGGAGCAGGACTGGGTTATATGTGGCATTTATTTCTGTTATTGTAGACAGAAATCTTTGTACATATGAATTAATTTTGTCTGTATTTGGGGAAATCTTTTGACTTTACTACAATATTCTTAACTTCCAGGAGAGTCTGCACAGCTGTACTTGTGAGATCTGCATATTCTCCATGTAGATACAATGGACTGTGGGTACCCGCAGATTTTATTTCTCAGTGTGTATGCGCATGTAGAACTCTAGCTAATAGCACTGGAAAGAGAAGGAAGAAGGGAAAATAGCTCTTTGTACAGCAGCATGAAATCAACTAACACATAATCCAATCTTTACTATTTTTTGGGGGATTCTGTAAGTATGAACAATTCAGAATGGATTATTTGATTATTTCTGTTCACCTGCTTCTTTTGGAATCTCACAGCTTGGAGATCAGCTTACCCTCTGTATTGTGATGGTCTTGGGCAGTATGCAGAGTGTGACTGCTGTCCCAGCTAGGTCAAGGGCTGCAGCCAGCAGCAGGCATCTGGGAAGTGGTGATGGAGCACTCTGGTGTGCAATTCCTCAGCCAGATAAGTGACTGTTTCAGTTTATCCTTTTGACAAGAGCAGAGGTTTTCTATTTTAGACAGTCACAAAAGGTGAGCACATTGAGTTTAGGGGGAAGGCATCTCAAGCAGTGATCTGGGCTCAGAGAAATAAGAAAAGGTGTCTTTGAAATGATCCCACTTACCTGTTAAGTAACTATTACCATGGCACAAAACAAAATTGATATGCTGCCTCCATAACACTTTGATTCACTCCTGTAGCCAGGTGCTGAGAGTTACTGTAATAATACAGGGTGTTTCAACAGAGAAGCACGTAGGGGAGCAGACAGGTAAGACAGTAGTCAGAAAGCAAGCTGTCTACTGTACAGGAAAGGCAGACACTTCAAAGGGTGAGAAAATCTTTTCAAAGAAGTTATTGTTAGAGGCTATATAAGAGTTCCCAGTGATATTAATGCCCCCTGTTACTATTCTTTCCCACCAAAAAGAATTTTTATTGTGGTGAGGTGACTTTTGCCATGATGGGGTGACAAGCAATCCCTGATCCTTTTTGTTTTATTTCAGGTATTAGCAGATTCCCTGATTTTGTAGCCCATGGCCAATGCTTCTTTGACTTGGAAGTTCAAAGCAGCAGAGCCACTGGCCTCATTTTACAAGTGCAGAGACACATAAAGAGTTTATTTTAGTCCTAGGAAGCACCATAGGTTCCCACACTTTCATTCTTCCCCTCAATCTATTGGAAACCTCAAACATCCAGCAAGACTGTATATAAAGAAAAGGGACTGCTGTTTTCTTTCTGCATCTTAGTTTCAACACTTTCTGCCAGGTGATGCTGATGGCAACCTACTACTGAAGGAATCACTAGTGGCTTTCTTTTTCACAAGCCCATTACCTCTAGGCTACATTATGACACACTGGTATCATCTATTACTCCAGCAGTTTCTAGCATTTACCATAACAGCTCTCATGTCACATCTGCCTTTCTTATACTTAAGGTGCAGCTTCAGACAGGTGGAGCAAAATTAACACAGAGAAATCCTAAAGCTCCTGTCTTGCCCTGTTCTCATTGCTAACCTGGCATGAGAAGAGTTGCTGTGGAAATGGAGGAGGCAAAAATTTCCTTCGGGAGAACGCCAGAGAAGGCGATAGGGGAGAATGCTAATATATCAATCCCATTCTCTGATTGACCCCCCTTGCACTGCGAAAATTAGTTTGTATATGATTCTGCTGATGTAGCAAACCAAAACAGCCAGTCAGTTTGTGATAGAAGACAGAAAAAAAAAAAAAAAAAAAAAAAAATGTCCTGCTTCATTAATCTCAGGGGAGGCAGAACTACTTTATAAAACAAACCTGTAACCACCAAGAATGAACCAGTTTAGCTCTTACACTCTTCTTGATTTTTGACTCTTAGTCCGTATTTGCACATACTGTAAACTTTCATGGTATTCAGATTCCATTACAGAATTTCCACATGAAAATGGACAGGATTCCAGTCTGTTCCATTAAATCTTCACAGATTATCTAAATTCAAGACCAAATTTATGGCATGTAGTCAGTGTAGCTGACTGATCATTTTGTTATGGTTACCTAACCTGAAACAGTTACTGTATCTCAAAGCATTTTAGGAGATGGAGTAATTTATAAGAGTACCCTTGAGATGATTATAACTACAGGAAAAGCCCTTTAATTGGGAAATAGCATAAGATGATATTGTATCCTAAATGCAAAGAAACAAAAAGAACAGAAATAAAGGGAATAACCTGCAAAATGAAAATGTCATGAATAAAAAAAGCATCATCCATAGATTATAGTTGTATTTCATCTTAACCTTACCAACATTTAATCTTTATATCACTTTTTATACACGAAAATATTAGAGCTTGGGATTTCTCCGGCACCTCCTCAAGTACATTTTGATTAGAGGTATGTAGAATACTATATAAAATCAGGTTGGCTTAGGGTTCCTGGTGTCAGCCTCAAAGGACTGTGGTTGCTATAGCCTCAGATTAGCTCCATGGAAAACATTAGGCTTGACCAGTCTTTACCCCCTCCTCTTCCGTTCTTATCCAAAAAATCAAGCTACTTGGAATACACTTCAGGGGAAGAAAACACAACCTGAACCATCCTGAGTCTGACCTAATTTCAGTTGAAGTGTCATCCTACCATGTGCTTCTCAGTTTGGCAGCAAATGCCCCCTCACTAAGGCCTGTCTCTGCACACATGTATGGCCTGCAATTGAAAATGCTGTCCCAAAATAGATTCCAAAGAATGGACTTTAAAAAACAAACCTTAATTCTACTTGTAAAGGACAGCCTGGGGTCCTGCTAAACCAGTGGCTACTGACTGCAGAAAATAGACTATCACCTTCATTGTCCTAATTAATGCCCACAGAGATGCACTGAAGTGAGAAAAATCTCACTTTTATCAGTACTATGATTCCTACTGTGTGACTGATGCTTACCTGTACAGTTATTCTGCATTAAATGGCTAGTGCTGCTGTGCAGTAGGACTAACATTGTTTTGGTGTAAAATGACCCAAATAATTGCTTGAATGTCTATAAACCAGTGAGTCCTGACAAGGTTGGCTGTGCTTAGATGACTGATTTTGGACATCAGTGGCAAAGGCTGGGAATCTAAGAAAAGATGAAGACCACATAACAAATACAATCTCTGATGTATTTTGCAGTACAATATGTATTGTGACAAAGAGGCTCAGCCATGCAGATTGTTTCTAGGCACTTGCAGACTGTCCTCATTTAAAATTATGTAGTGCTGCAGATAAAACAGACAGTTCTGTAGAGTGTTTATTGGTTTAAACTTTTAACATCAGGAAAGTATCATTTTTTTCCTTTAGGAGGAGTGAGGTATTGTGTCTTATTTTGAGTGGGAGAGAGATTCCATCTGAGGAAGGCTAAGTGGAGGATCTGACAGCAGCAGAGGTGACTCAAACACTATGAAGGAGAAAACGTTGCAGTGAGGCCTGCAGCTGAGATAACATGAACTTCCATGAAGCTACATCACCTGCCAGGTATACTGATTAGGTGGTTGGAACATGCATGTGACAGGGAAATTAAATACTCCACTGATTTAAAAAAGCATTCCAAAATAGAGACATATTCCTCCCATATTTTGTACTGTCCCTAAAGACAATACAAATATAATCTACTGTTTTACCCTTGGTGACACAGTCACTTCCCGGTTACTCCCTTTAGGGACCTGATTCCTGGTGCCATAAGGACAGAGTGGGACAGTAAAACTTACTGGTGATTAATTTTTAAAATATATATATTGCTTTCACATGTACAGATTCAATAGTCTATATATTATTTCACTGACTGTACTAAATATTTTGTCTGGTTTGGGTTGGTTGTTTTTTTTCTCCCCTATAAAAGTGTATTCTTTAAATACCTATGCATCTGTTTGTCCATCATATAAGATAAAAGGGGAAAGGACAGTCTTAGCAGAAATGGTATTTTACACTTGCCCAACTTATACCCATTCAAATCACAGATATCTCACAAAAGCTTGTGGTAGGTAAGACTGAATAAAGCCAGAAATCTTTGCCATTAAATCTGTCCTGGTCATGTGGCCCCAAGATTGTTCTGAAATTCTCCATCAGGCCCATCTTTTTGCAACTAATACAAGTTTGATAAATGCCTTTTAGATCTAATTTGCTTTTATTATCATCATCACTCATGACAGGCACAGTGTAACACAGCACAGAGAATGAATTTCAAAATCCCTACATTCTGTGTCATTTCCATGGCACAGCTCTATGTTTCGGTCATACAAATGCACCTGCAAAGCACATTTTAAACTGGTACATGAAAGTTTTTGCCAGCTTTGCATTAGTTCAATGTTTCAAAATGCTATCACACGGCTTGCATTATTGACCCCAACACAAGCATTATATCATATAGTCACAGTGAATCATTCATAACCAGTCAAGGAAGTTTATGGAGAATAATCCTCATGTAATTTTTTGTTAAATTAATTCAAATAATCAATTTGGAAATCACAATTCATGTAATAGTTAACTAGGAAACAGATTGTCTCATTCACAGAAATTAACATCTAATGAATACGAACAGTGTTGCTGTTCTCAGTCAGTGTGAACAGCCACACTCTGAAATACATGCTATAGAAATTTTAGATCTGAAATATCCTTAGTTGCTGTAGCTGTTCTTAAAATGGTGCCACAACAAATACACTAGAATGCGTAATGTTGTTCTAGAAGTTTACCTTAGTTGGATTATCTGAGAATGTCAGTGATTGTCACCAATATTGTCCCTGCTTTTGTGTCACTGAGAGCCACAAGAAACAGAAAGTTGCAGAGAGACAGGCAGAGACTGAAATTATTCCTTTGTTAGTCTTGGCTACATTATTGTGTTTCAGTCTGGAAGATAAGTTACACATCAATTAGACCTTTTCAAGATTTGGAAAACACTTGTAAGGATGACAGTGGTTTACTTTGAGTGAATTTTTTAGGTGGAAGGGGAAAAAAAGTCCAGTTCGTTATTTTGCTAGTGAAATTACAGGGTTTTGCAGTCAATGACTGTTGAAAACTTGGAAAGGAAAAGGATGCTTTGATTTAGCAAAACTTTTGACAGAATTATATACTTATTTAGGTATATGTGTGGCTATTCAGTGTCTTTCTGAAAAAGTGAGATACTAGATTCTTGCTTCTTCACAGTCTAGTTTTGTTTATTTCCCGTTTATCTTACTGGAGCCATTAAAAGAATGTGTTATAGTAATATTTTTTTTCATTCCTCAGGTTCTACGGGAAAGTAATTACATGTCATAAACATGATGCAAAACAAATTTGACATTTAATATGAAACTTTTCCTAAAACTTTTCATTAAGTCCTTATTTTTAATCTGCAATTTTATACCAGACTGTTTCAGTTTGTTGCTTAAATAAGTAGGAGAACAAAAAGATGTGCTATTAGTAGTTTGATATGTGTTACTTAGGAGCCTGTTGAAGGGTTTTAGTTCAAATAAAGCTTTTCCAAAGTTTCTGTTGCATAGATATTCTTAGAAGGCAGCTATTGGATAAACTCAGTACTCTGGAAACTGAACAATACAGGATACTTGAGCTGCTCAGTATGTAGAGAAAAAAGGTAGGATAGTTGGAGGAGCATGTGACATCTTATAAAAAATCTTAATAAATCTTAATAAAGCTTTTCCATTATTAATTATAATCATGACTCTGCAAACCCAAATACTCTGATTAGTGAACTTTTTCACAAGACTTCTGGGAAATCTCAGTGTCCTCCACCAGATATTCTTCCTAATGCCCAGTACTTTTCAGATTTAGTATTAAGTGATCGAATAGCAGCCCAGAGCCATTGAAGGTAATTGAATTTCCTGATTTGGGACCAGGTGTACAAAGATGTTAAAACTAATTATTTAATAATTGAAAACAATAACCAGTGTAGTTAAATCTCTTGCTGATTTTCTAATGTTTATTAGGCACCTGTGTCTTCTGCACCACTTTCTTTCAAAATGCTTACAAGGATATGCATAGCATATAAATTTAAAATTAATGTGATTACCTCAATGGAAACTCTAGGTGCTTAGGTAATTAGAAGAGCATTATTATTTTAATTGTTATATAGATTTCATCCTTGTGAGTCTGCTTGTTAAGTAGTTGTTTAAATTCCTAGATAGACATCAAGGTGTAGAATTTTCATTAAAAACACTCAGTCTACCCTCTGTCACTACCTCTTTAAATGGTATGGTTTAGGAAGAATCACATAAAATGTTTCCTTAAAAAATAGGCAAATAAAACATTCATAAACAGTTAAGATAAATAAATGAAAAACAACACTGACACCAACACCCTTATGAGCATGAAAATCATGTCATGAGTGTAATTTTACTTCATTTTATTGTTCATGCAAATTGCATTGAAGAAATATCTGAAAGAAAGGATGTTTATAATTATTATGAAAAATCAGCATAAGAGTCTCTTCTAAATCAGTTTATTTATTGATTATTTGAATTAATTTAACAAAATCTTCTTTCTAAGATGCTTTCTATGATAGAGCAGATGTTAAACCTTGTACATTATTTTCACCGACCTTTGCTTCACTTAGCTAAGTAAATTATTTTAATTACCTTCTATACCTTCAAGTCATTTCCCATTATATTATTGTATTTTTCTAATTCACCTACTTAAAGAAAGAAAACTGTAAGTGGGGCACTCAGGGTAAGATGGCAGTAAGATTAGACTTCCTGGTGTCATTTCTATTTCCTTTTCCGTTTTTCTACTCCCTTCACTGTGACTAAATAATAACTACTGGAAGGAATAATTTTACAAGAGGGATTTATCTGTTATTGTTATTTAGTCCCAATATTGGTAATTAACAGCAGATATGAAAGGTCTTGTAAAGGTTTTAAAAACCTGATCAAATCTGTTTTTACGCTCTATTCTTTTTCTACAAAAAGAACTCTTACACTACTATGAAATGGTCTTCTTTAGCCTTAGAGTCATAGAAAAGAAGTATGAATATAGCAGAATAACAACACAATTTATCAGCATGAACAAAATAAATGGACAGTATTAACTGTATCATTCCAGCAGTCCACACAGCAGTCCTAATGCCTTAACCGAATGTGTGAAAGTAAATGAAATGGCAGCATGATTACACTGATTACAGTGGTTGCAAATATGTTAGGCTACATTCATGCTTCAGTGGGGCTGTAATTATACTTCAAAGAAATGCTGTGTGCAGGCTGCTCTGTTCTTATGACATCCCTGCTGTTTGTTTCCTCTTATTTTGTGCTTAGCATCATATGCCCGAGTCCTGCAGACACTTTCTCATAGGTGTAACTCTTTGTTTCAGTGGTGCAAAAAAATCACCCGCTGTGCATACCAGTAGTATTGGCTATAAACTCTTCCAGTTCTTGTATGCTGCTACAGAGTGCCATCAAATCATAGGGTATGGTATGGTTTAATACTATTCCTGATTTCTTACAGAATAAACATTTTGAGCTTTCATTAAATTGATTCGTAAAGAGTGTAGGGAGTATGGCTGCTCAATATCAAACAGTTCTCTTCTCCACCTTGCCTCTAGGTATTAGTACTGAACAGAAGAATTCCAAAGCTTTGTGATCTGTCTTTGATTAGTGCTACCTCATGCTGCAAGCTGTACTTCAGGAAGAAAGATAAATTTGTTGCTGTTTCTCACTTCCTATTGGTAACTCATGGCAGCACCTAGCCTGAAGCTGACCATTATATTTCATTTAAGAAAAGGTATAGAAAGGGAAAATACATTTTGATGTGTCTGCATTTTGTCTATACTTCAAAGGCATTGACATTTTACAGCAGGTTTGGGGTTTTTTTTCCACCTCAGATAATGATGTGACACCATGAAGGCAGAATATGGCAGCATAATGTGTTATTGTCTGGGCCTGACTTTCACATCCTCTAATTCTTCTTGCTTTCCTTCAGATACTTGCTGGCAATGGTAGCCTTCCCCTCACTGTCTGATCTTTTTTCTGTGGTTTCTTACTGTGCCAACCTGTGAGCTGGAGAACTTTCTCTGGATCCCACAGCTGAGCACAGGTTTGAATGATCCAGGTGTGGACCTCAAGCAGGTCTAGCTCAGCTGCAAGCTCAAAATGTGCTGTACAGCAGACAACAAAGTCTAAATCAAAGCCATTATTAATAATATTAAAAATATTTATTTCTTACCAAGCAAAATCAAATCTTAAGCTCAAGGCTGAAGTGCTGCTAAAAAAAAAAAAAAAAGCTAAGTGCTATTGTTTTCAGAGAGTCAGAGAGAAAAGGGTGTTGGGAAGGCTGAAACCACAAGAGGAAAACCCAGGATATTGTGACTTTGTATCTTTGCAGAGACTCAGGAACCAGAAACAGCAGTTGGAAACAAGCAACCTGTTTCAAGGGGATGATAGGGCATGTGCTACATTGGAGACACTTTGGCCACTATGATCCATACCCAGTACCAGTAACTTCACTGACTCTTCACCACCTACTCATAGAGACTTTGCCCCATTTGTGTTCACACACGTGTGCTCGTGTTTTTCACAGAGATGCAGCTCAGACAACAATAAGGATTTTCAGTATCCTCAAGCAGCGGTCAAACCAGGTGAGACAAAAACAAATCTCTGCCTTCCTGAGAATGGAGCTAAGCATGTCGTAACTGAAAGTTGCTCTCTGCTTGTCAGACATGGTGATATATGAAGGTAATTGCTTCTGTGTGCATTTAATTACAGTACTGTAATTAGCAGGTTGCAAGAGCAGATGCAGAGGGTCTTTCCACAGAACAGGCTCTGATAGGCCATGAAAACATCTCAAAAAGAAAAGGGCAGAGCAATGTCACATAGTAATGCAGCAATTTGTGCCTGAAAAAGAGGGTTAATTAACTGATTGCTCCACTCTTCATCTTCATTTTTTAAGGTGGAGGGAACATGGTAGGAAGGAGACTAATTTATCTTCATTAATTTTTAGATTTAGCAAATAGCACCAAATCTTTGTTCGGCCCAGATCATGGTTCAGGTTTGATGCTGGGGCAGGGACCAATGAAAAAAGGAACAAAAACCCCACGAAGATCTTCATCCTCTCTGGGGAAAAGGAGAGCAAGAGGTACAATCTTTGAGTAGAGTTCACCATGGCAACTAGAGCAGTCCTTCCTATCATTTTTCATCAGGAGAGAGCAGTGATGATTCTGGGTTAATGCTGCATGCGGGGACTTGTAACTCACCTGTACTTCCTTAACACCTATTAACCAAGTTCATTTTTCAAAGTATCCCCTAGTGCTTTGTGGCAGCAAATGGCAGTGAGGTTACCCAGATCAGCTCAGTTCCAGATGTGGGTAGCTCTTCTAAGGTTTTGAGGGTCAGTCAAGTTCAGAGCTGTTTGACAGGGAAATTGTGTCACTGTCTAATGACAGGCAAGGAGAGGATTTTACACTAGATGAGATGCAGTTTCAGGTCCTTTAAGGAAGCTGTGGTCTTGCTAGCTGTGGGAAGGGGTATACAGCAGTGCTCATGTTACAAAACACATCAAACCTAAATTTAATAGTACAGGAATTGTCTTTTGCTTTAAATAAACAAAGACATCTAAACTAACCTTTTTTTCCTATTTGGAAATTACACATCTTGTTGCATTCCTTAACTTCTATTATTATCCAACTTAAGTATTAAGTCCTGGTATTCATATTTACTGAAGTCATTTAGTAAAGGGATTAAAGAGCATAGTCCTTTTAATTGTGCTTGCAGAAGTCACTACAAATTGCACATTTAATTATTGTGTAGTTAAAATCTGATAATCGTAGGAAATCAAATACACAGCTTGGTTGATCCAGAAAGTATTTTTAATAGGGCACTATTAAATTATAGAGTTAAACATTATTAGATATATTTATTCGTGAGAGATAATTTGATATGTAACAAAATAAGCCAGTACATGGTGTAACCTCTTGCAGTCTAATTTTCATGGATGAGCTCTTGCATATTTAATATCCTTTGAGGATATATTTTAACCTAGACTAATTACCAATTTCCTCTTATTTCTGTTCAGTTTGACATCAGTGTTTGGCTAAAATAATATAATATTGTTATTACTAGGTTAATTAAGTAAATCTAGCTTATTTAATTTAGAGCCATTGCTGATACTGCAAATGGCCTGATACAGGTTTTGACAACAAGCATTGTACACACAAAAAAAATAGCTATGGGTAAAAGAAGACTAATACATTAAAATCATCTCTATAAAGGTATCGTATTCACTTCACATGGTGAACACCATCAGGAATATTTTCTAATCTGTGAATCTGTTTTATAATAATTGTTTCACATATCACTCTGTTAAATTTATAAAGAGTAGTAAAGTAAGAAATTAATGGTGATATAAGTTATTCTTACATTATTAAGACAAATTAGCTTAAAAGCCTCAGGATAGCTGGGGACCTTGTCAGAAACTTTCAATGGAATACCTGAGCACAGAGATTTTGTACTTTAAAGTAGGTTAATTAATTAATTGAGAACCTGTGTCATGGCTTTGATATATACATTAATTTTGTGTCTGAGAAAATTTTTAATGAGATGTTTTAATTTTGTTCTCAGTGATATGTTAATAAAATGCACTGATAGGTCAGGTTATATGTTTGTGCATTTTGGTATAATGCCAGCAGTGTCAGCTGGCTTTAGCAGATCAGCTTTGCTTTGCCTGGTTCATCAGCCAATCATCTTGCTACATTTTGCTTTCTTTTGTTCATCAAAACATATTACATACTAAAGTTGTAATAGGTCTTTCCTGTAGGAAAATAATTTACAGAATAATAAATATGAAAAATAGTTAAAGATAAAAATTACATTGATGTAGCTTCAAAATGTATTTGATTTTACAGTTATGATAAATGCTATAGACTGAAAGATTTCTGTGTTAATAGTGCAATAAAATAGTTCATCTTTGTCCTGAATCAAGCTTGATTAGTGAAAGCTGAAATTCTCTGCTTTTTGTGAAGCTAAGATCCTCTTTTATATGTTCCATCAAATATAATAAGTAGTGATTTAGATTACATGCAGATCTTTTATATTTTTCAACCATTTTAATTTTTTCAAAGTTTTTCAACTGTAAATCAGCTAAACTTCAAAAACAGGAAAAACATTATTTACTGACAAGTAAAAACTTCATTTTAAAAAGGCATTTTTTGGTACTTAAATTTAGGAGTGGGGTCTTGAAACTTCAGGAATCATTCAGACTTGACTCTTTCTCAGAGATTATTTCAGATCTGAAGACCATTTTGAGATTCCAGGCATCTGTTTGGAGAATATTGGACACAGCTTATTTGAAGGTTGAGGTTAGAAAGTCTCAGTCTGGGAAATATTGTTTTAAGCACAAACATAGAATGATACAGAAGACAAAGGGACTAATAGTAACTAGATAATCACATATGAAAGGATTTGACTTTGTGCCCATATATGTCTTGACTAATTCCATTTACACTGATGGGTAATAAATTAGTTAGGTGTGATTAAAAATCTGAGCACTACAGAGCTTCAGTGATGATTTCATCATGAACTATGATTCAGGGAAAATTAAAGTGACTGGTATTACAGCTTGTAGTTTAAATAACTGTGCTTGGCAGAAAAAAAATGAATAGCTTCCTGCTGAAATGAAGTCGGGTGAATTTTAGTACATTTTACGGACATTCAATTTATCTTTGGAGGTTTCAGAGCAAAGCTCTTAAAGAGTTGAGCCATATACTAATATGAAGGATATAAAATATATTTTCATAATGTCATAAATTACAAATAACGGACAAATAACATCCAAGATCAATGGGTCACTGTGTGCTGCCCCCCTGAGATAGATGACAGTAACCTAAGTAAAGGGGGTGAGTGGAGGCAAGTTCATGGATGAGGCAGAAGGCAAGCACCCCCCTTGCCTGCTTCACCTCCTCCGGTGTCATTGAGTAATAGATATGAGGCCCTTCTGGAAGACAGTCAGTCTTCTTCTTCTTGTAACCAGGTTAAAGGCAGGGGCTTGGGACAGGGGGAGACTTGGAGGCAGGTCCCACCTTGTAGAGACAGGTGAGTCCTCCCCCCAACCTCCCTCTCCTCCCCCTTTGCACTCACTTAAGGAGTATGGACCCCTTGAATTTGACAAACCTTCTGATGAGGATCCAGCTGGTGATTCACCCATAGCTAGTCCCTCAGCCTCACAACTCAGGACTTCCTCAACGAGGAAGAAAAGGAGGGTTCTTGTAGTAGGTGACTCTCTTCTGAGGGAAACAGATGGGCCTATCTGTAGACCGGACACATCCCACAGGGAAGTCTGCTGCCTCCCTGGGGCCTGGGTTAGAGATGTTAAAAGGAGGCTGCCTAATCTGTTACACCCCTCTGATTATTATACTTTAATAGTTTTCCAGGTTAGTAATTATGAAGTTTCTGAGAGAAGTCATAAGGCAATCAAGAAGGACTTCAAGGTGCTGGGGCAATTCGTTGAAGATTCAGGTGCACAGGTGGTGTTCTCCTCAATCCCTCAAGTAGTAGAAAGGAATACAGAAAGAGGGAGGAAAACAAATATAATTAACACGTGGCTGCAAGACTGGTGCCATCATTGGAATTTTGTTTTTTTTGATCATGGAGAAGTTTATATGGCACCTGATCTACTGGCAGCAGATAGAGTGCACCTATCTCAAAGGGGGAAAAGAACCCTTGCGCAGGAGTTAGCAGGGCCTGTTGAAAGGACTTTAAACTAGGTTTGAAGGGAGATGAGACTGGGAATGGTCTTCAGTCTGCCATCCCACTTGAGGTGGATAGTGGTGGTATGTGACTACGGACACACAGGGCTCAGTGGTAGATTAGTGGCCACAGAGGTAGCCAAAAATGGTTGGATGAAAAGGTTGAAAACTAAAAACTTTGCTTCTTCTCTGAAATGCTTATATGCTAATGCACAGAGCATGGGGAATAATCAGGAGGAGCTAGAGATATATGTTAGAATGCATAACTATGACATAGTTGCAATTACTGAGACATGGGTCGACAGCTCACATGACTGGTATGTTGTTATGGATAGCTATGTACTATTCAGAAGACCAGCAAGGCGAGGTGTTGGTGTTGCTCTCTATGTGCAATAACAACTGAAATGTATTAGGTTCTATCCAGGAGGGGAGGTAGGATAGGTTGAAAGTTTGTGGGTAAAAATTAAGGGACATGGAAAAGGGAGTGAAACTGTTCTGGGTGTCTACTACAGACCACCAAACCAAGA
>JANIJG010014360.1:149967-318205 GCA_024611175.1 Megaceryle torquata
TTAGAGATGTTAAAAGGAGGCTGCCTAATCTGTTGCACCCCTCTGATTATTATCCTTTAATAGTTTTCCAGGTTGGTAATGATGATGTTTCTGAGAGAAGTCCTAAGGCAATCAAGAAGGACTTCAAAGCGCTGGGGCGATTGGTTGAAGATTCGGGAGCACAGGTGGTGTTCTCCTCAATCCCTCAAGGAGTAGGGAGGAATACAGAAAGAGGGAGGAAAACAAATATAATTAACACATACTGTGAGACTGGTGCCATTGTTGGAATTTTGGTTTTTTTGATCATGGAGAAGTTTATATGGTACTGATCTACTGGCAGCAGATGGAGTGCACCTATCTCGAAGGGGGAAAAAGGATCCTTGTGCAGGAGTTGGCAGGGCTTGTTGAAAGGGCTTTAAACTAGGTTTGAAGGGGGAGAGGGATAAAACCATACTCCCTAGAGATGAGACTGGGAATAGCCTTCAGTCTGCCCTCCCACTTGAGGTGGATAGTGGTGGTATGTGTGACTACGGACACACAGGGCTCTCTGGTAGATTAGTGGCCACAGAGGTGGGCAAAAATGGTTGGATGAAAAGATTGAAAACTAAAAACTTTGTTTCTTCTCTGAAATGCTTATATGCCAATTCATGGAGCATGGGGAATAAGCAGGAGGAGCTAGAGATATATATTAGAATGCATAACTATGACATAGCTGCAATTATTGAGACGTGGTGGGACAGCTCCCATGACTGGAATGTTGTTATGGATGGCTATGTACTGTTCAGAAGAGATAGACCAGCAAGGCGAGGGGATGGTGTTGCTCTCTATGTGCGAGACCATCTGAAGTGTATTAGGTTCTATACAGGAGGGGAGGTAGAACAGGTTGAAAGCTTGTGGGTAAAAATTCAGGGACATGGAAAAGGGAGTGAAACTGTTCTGGGTGTCTACTACAGACCACCAAACCAAGCAGGAGGTGCTGACAAGGCCTTCTACAGTCAGCTGGAAGTGGCCTCTAGAACACTCTCCTTGGTAGTCATGGGTGACTTCAACCTGTGATAATATTTCCATTTAAAGTTTTTCAAGTTCTGTTGTGGTTTGGGGTTTTTTTCCATTTTTCCTTATTTTTTCTCAGAATTCCTATTGCATTGATATTGCAAATATTACATATGTTAGAAATTATAGTGCAATCAGTTGGAGTCTTGGTGAGCCTTTTATGTATGCTTGTGACCGTCAAGATCCCATATCAATACAAAGACAATGAACACTGTGCTCAGTTTTTACCAGAATGAGACATGGAAACATTTTCTGCAAAGGCATCAGAGTTCTATTTAGAAATGTGTTTTGTGGGCTCATTCAGACTGAAATGTAGTAAAATCCATGGTTAAAAGAGGACACCTGTTTGCCATCAGATCTCCTCGCACAATTTTGATATTGCTCCTCCAGGAGTTTATGCTAGAGAATATGTCCAAAAGAACTAGAATACAACTGAATTCAGTTCTTAGATCAGCTCATTCTGAAGTTTGCTGTTATGCTGAGATACGGCAAATAGGAACCTTGTAGGTGTCTCAATCAAATAGAGATGTTTGTGATGATGAATGCTGACAAGGGAGTTCTTACACCGCAGACTCTGTGCATTTTGAAATGCTATTGTCTACTGCCAAGAAGGTGTTCAGATTTTTAGAGCCAGTAATACATTGCAAACTTCCATTATTCCTCACACTGCATAGAAATACCTTGAAATAAATAAATAATCCTGGTGACCTCATCATCATGCTGCTCTCAT
Source organism: Megaceryle torquata (assembly GCA_024611175.1). Classification (NCBI taxonomy): domain Eukaryota; kingdom Metazoa; phylum Chordata; class Aves; order Coraciiformes; family Cerylidae; genus Megaceryle; species Megaceryle torquata. The sequence goes on from JANIJG010014360.1 coordinate 151,730, forward strand.
GGAGCTTGATAGGAAAATCACCCATCATGTTGTTTTTTCCCCCTTGAATTTGTTGGGATTGCTGGTTCTCTCAGGTTTCTCTGATTTGGCCATAATGGTAAAAATAGAGGATATTAAGTGAATCAGCTGCCCAAAGCTCATTGACTGTGTTGGAGGCTGAGGCCAGTGTACTGATAGAAATGTCCCAGTGAGACTCCCTGGGGGAGTAACCAAACCAGCTTTAGGCTGTTTTCACTCATCTAGTCATTAACATCAGCAGTTGCATAAATCTACTTCTGTTAAAGTGAAGAATCCCTCCCCAGTATCTAGAATGTATTTAATAAAATATTCCAAAATCTTCTGACTGAGAAAGAGGCTCATCTGACCTTATCTGACACCATCTATGTGTAGAAGTCACCTGGCAGAAAAGGGGTCTGTGCTTTCAGTGCCTCTCATCCAGAAACACAAGCTGAGTTTCTTGTAAATACAGCTGTCTCAGAGCTATGAACTGATACCAATACAAAATACTTTTTACCCTCTGTCAGCTACTGAGAAAGTAAAATTGCTTCTAATCAAAAATATGGCCCTCCCTTTGCAATTGTTTGCTCAACTATTTTTTCTGACTGGTCTGCTTGATGGGCAAATGTGCAAGGAGTTGGAAAACTTAATCTTTCAACATGAAAGAATATCAATGCACTGTGAAGAACAGTTTCTAGCTCACTTCTCTCATGTGGAATCACATTGCTGCTAATTTCCTAAAATTGGCTACCAGGTTAGCTTCTAATTTGTCTGATGATGCATGTCATGATGTCTGGGAACGCCCAGCAACATGCCAGGGGCATTACAGGATTTACTAAATCAGAAACTTTTCTGCAACTAGATTAAATCACATATTAACACATCAAAGTTTTAGAAACTTTATATTGTTCTATTTTCATTACCTGTATGCCTTGTTCAAAGCAGACACACTATTTCTTCCTAAAGCAATGAAGTGTGCATCATTCAGTGTGCATCGTTTGGGAGCATGTAATCAGCCATTAAAGACAGATAACCAAAGCATATTATACTTCATTTTGCTGACACCTTGCATGAAGCAACATCAAAGTATGGGGATATTTTGTAACCTTTTCTTGTGTATATTTGGCACCTGGTTTTATGAATTAGTATACTTAGCAAGTCGTTTTTCCTCTTATCTACTAAAAATAACAACATGAACTCTAAGAGGCTGTCAATGTATTACTTCCCTAGGGAAAATTTTGCTCTTCTCTCTCATTCATCTAGGCGTGTGTAGAGGCTTTTGACCCATTTAGCATAGATAAATGACCCATGATGTGAAATTTCCCAACAGTTTAATAATGCATTTAACTCAAAGTGACACTTGCTTGCAGCTGCCTTAAAGCAGTTTCCAGGCTATATATGTCTCTTTGAAATGATGTATGACAAGTAGGAAAGCTTCCTTGATAGAACCCCAAATCCCACGGGTGAATAACAAGAAAATCCTTTTTAGATTGCCAGCAGCAAATTTATACTTTGCAAGTCATTATTTAATTTTATCTGTTTTTCAACATCATTTACAGTTATGACCATTAGTCTAAAGCTCACAGTAACTTCTACACAAATTATTTTTACCTCACAGTAATGCATTGTAAAGGCTTTTATTGATCCCATTTTTTTCACAGAATCCCAGTAGTAAACCCTTTGCCTTATCACTGAAAATGTTTTTGTAATCCTTGTACTAACTTAGATGCATTGAAATTCTATTACTTCTGAAACCTAGACAGTGAAACAGAACTACATTCTGTGTATGTTTAAAATCAGGAAACTTTCTTAAGAAAACTCCCTTGTGTATTTGAAGACAGAAGTATGAATGATAGCTCTTAATTTTTGCTTCCATAGTTGTAAAACAGTTGGTGCTAACTGTGTGAAAGATTTTTATTAAATCTGCTTCTGGTGTAGTTAGCAATTTCCCATGATACATGTCATATTATTAGCAAGAAAGTTTTAAGATAGCAAGAAACAAACATTAGACTTGAGGAGAGAAACACTTTCAAGTAGACAATCAAATGTATTATTTAATAACATGTATTTCTAGCAGTAGAATAGAAGTCAAATAACCAAAGTCAGATCCCATTGTGTCCTGAATCATTTAGCATATATAAATGGTGTGGCATCCCCAGAGTCTACAAACAGAAAACCCAGTTTCAAATAATAATAACAAACCCAAGCCAAAACAAAATAAAACAAAATAAACTACAAAAAGAGTGCTGTCCATGAGGAAAGGTTAATGTGGGCAGAGGGAGAAGTTAAAAAAACCCAACCCATGACAGACACAAGCCAGATGAATGATTAGAACAGAAACAGCTCACAGGATTTTCGTTACTTAGGACTCTGATAATTTTTCAGCTCTGTTGCTTCCTTTTGCTTCAACTTTCATTCATCTTAAATTTTTCAGCCATAGTGACATTCCCCTTGCTTAGTTTCCCCAACTCATGAAGGTCCAGGCTGTTCAGTGATAGTTTTTATTAGGTGTTTGTACAACATGCGGGAGAATTTGGCCCTGATCCACAATTTGTAACACAGGCATGAAAAAGTGGGATTTGCAAGTTTACTCCAGCTGCCCTACCTAACCTTGAAATACGATAATGGAACAATATCCCAGAGAAGAGCTGGCTCCTGTGTGCAGCACAAAGGCTGTTCTGCTACTTGCTGCTTTCCTATTCATGGCAGTTTAAGCCCATCTCCTCTGCTCCATTTCAGCATAAAGTCAAAGAAGCTGACTTAAATAACAGAGAGTGCTTTTGATCTAGATCTAAACATGGTTCTTATTTGAGCTCTGCTGGCCCCCATGCTGAGAGGCACATGAAACAGCCTACCTGAAGTTTATTCAGAGTATGGCACGCTCAGAAGTGGGTGAGCATGGCTGTGTTAGGCCTGTCACAATACAGGAAAAATAACTGGGTACAAATTGCCTGAGCTAACTTTACCTATCTAACGAAAGTTACATATATGTGCCCTTCAGTCTAGGGAAAAGGAAGGGCATTCCAGAGAGACATTCATTCACCCCACCATTGGCCATCTGTTGTTGAATGAGCTGAAACATTTTGGAGGGTCTTCTATTTTGTTACTGACTGCAAAAGAATCCTCCTGTTAGACCTGTAATGTTACACTAACATGACTTAGCAGAACAGGGAATTCCTCCCTAGAGCAAATGGACTCTCAAGGACAAAGAAACTCCATCCCACTGATGATGCAGCTTATTTTATTCAGGGAACAAGATAGCGTTTGTAAGTCTTACTGCCAAAGAAACCTTCATTTGTCAACAGAAAATACATATTGACTGGAAGAGACTCTTTCCAGCCTAGACAAGGTCCACATCACCATTAACAGCACTTGTTACAGCTTTGTGTGCTTGACTGGCCAGTGGAAGTTGACTGCATCATGCCTCACCTTTTATACAGAGTGATTCTTCCTAGCTGGGGATGAGAACAGCTTTTAGAATGTAAGCTTGGATAAGCCTCCTAAAAGGGTGAAGCTGCAGACTACCCTGTAAAAAGATAAGCAGAAGAAACAGCAGAAGTGAGGCAGGGAGCCTGTATCAAAGTTAATGAAGAAGGCACAGGGTCTAAGGAAAGGAGGAAATTCTTCTAGGAGTTTGGGTTTGTATGAACTTGGAGAGATCAATTTGCTGCTGAACCATTTGAACTGAGTGACAGAGTTCATTTTGAGAAAGGCATACAAACTGAAGCTTGCACAGCTAGTGCCGCAGATCAGAGTGACCTGATGAGCTGTACTCTGCGAGAGTGTAGCTCTGAGGCTGCAATACACTTAGAGCTCCAGTGGCAGAAAGCAATCTCATTTTGTCACGTCTGCTTTTGAGACTACTTCTTTATAAATTTCCTTTAGAGATGAAGTAATTAGAAATAGCTTTTTTACTAGGAAAGTAGACAGATGCCTATTCGTCTTTTTTTGAAATAAGTGATATTTACACTTTAGCTTCCTCTTCATAACCTCAGATACTGGATTTACAAATATGAATGTGTTTGAAGACATTATTGCAACATTTCTCACAAATATTTGGTTTTAAATATTTGTGCCTACTCACTTCCCCCAGGTAAATAAAATCAGCCTTCCCAAAGAACGGTTTTTGGAAGCTGCTTCTCTAAAGCAGCATTTCTCTAAAGTGCAAGTTTATTTGATTTAAGTTTCTTTGCCAGTCATTGTTAATGAATAATTATTCAGTATTTCAAACTGAAACAGATAGCTTCATTTAGTATGATGAATGCCGATGTACAACCCCATTTGCATAATTACAAAATATAATAAATTCCCAATATGAATCTCTGTTACTTATGTTACCAAAAGTTTTTTAAAAAGACATGATGTTTCAAAATTATTGCAACACAGTTACAATACTCTGTGAGTAAAACTGAAAGGTAAAAATCATTTTTCATCACCATGCCTTACAAGGCATTGGCAAAATAAAAATTATATCTCTGAGACAGAATTAATCTACTAAAAGTATGTATCTGCTGAAACAGATATTCTTCCCCTATTTTAAAATATTTGGAGCTGTTTTATGTGAAAATTAACTAAGATTCTTCATGGAAAAGGTATTTGGCCTTTTAGAATATGTGGAGTATTTTTTACTTCTTAAAAGCCTTGTTTCTTTTACAAGTTTTTGAGTGTTTTTTTTCTGCTCTAAGGGGAAGGCTCCCTTTCAATTCCACATGCCACTTATTTCAATGGTCTAATGAAGGCACAGTAGACTTGAGAATGCAATTGTTAGTGCAGTTTGTATTTAATAACCAGTTTCCTTTTTCTGAACTTATTTTTTTTGATTTTAGCTAAACTGATGTGACATCAGAGTGATTACTACTGGAAGTAGCTTCTTGCATCTTGCATTATAGGAAATGCACTGAAAACAGGTGGTATTGCTTACACCTCCAAATAAATCAGAGGTAACTGTTAGGTTTCATCAAGACTGTCAGTAAAAAAAACTGAGGAAATATGGTCTGGAGAAGCAGAGCATCAAGGAAATTCCACATTCCTGAGGCTGCTTACTTGGTTTTCACTCAGGCAGTTCCTGAAATCAATACAATCATTTAGTCAGTAATTAGCCAATAATTTTTCTAAGGAAGTAGGAGGAAGAACCTCAAAAAGGAGGGGGAGGATAAGTGAGCAAATGAATTAATGGCCATGGCAATAGAGAGAAAAAGCAAGCACAGTTCTGAGAAGGCCTGAAAATGTGTAGGCACATAATGTAAGCAGAATGCAGCTGATTTGTTTCCACCTTGAAATATAGGACTAGGTGTCCTCTGATGCGTACTCTGCTGTTAAGTCAGACAGTAGGGAATCTAGTAGGGAATCTCTTTCAGTAGATGAAGTGACATCTCTGGGCTCTAAATTTGCACTTTCCAGTAGCATCTAAAGATATTACTTTGATTTGCCAACATATATAGCTCCATAGAGCCACTCTTCTGCAATAAGGACTGTTTGATTTTTCCAAGCTACTACGTCTGAATTAATTAGCTTAAATGTTTAGGTAGTTAACATACTGAACAATTGACAGAGCCAAATTGTGTCAGTCCCTGCATGTACATATGTGGTCTTGCATAGGGAGAGAGGGACTCTGCCTTTGTATTACACTATTTGGCAGGGCTTATACACAGTGCTAATCGTTTCACCTAGAGAGTAAGGGATTATTCAAGGCTAGTTTAAACTGAAGCACATGACAAAATAGGATCATACACAGGCTGGTGGATATGGTTCTATATACTATTTAGAAGATATACAAGGATATACATTATATAGCTAACTGAATTGCAGGGGGAGGGGAGAGAGTGAAAATAAGTTGAAATATGTCTAAATCTGCCTTGCAGTTTGAATATTTTCTTTTATGAAAAGTGAAAGTGTCATGGATGCACTTAGGAGTGGATTTATATCCTAGCAGAGTAAGTGCTTACTAATACCTGTCTTTCTGAAGATCAATTATTAAGCAGGGACTCAATATGAATCCTGAATTCCCAGCAGTTTTCCTTCCTTTGAAGTAGATATAAGCAGCGCCCAGTATTTGATCATCACTTTTATGGCTGGCTGATTGTAATGGGGTAGTTGCAAGCACTATGAAGAGATCTGTTTCCAGGTTTTCATTAAAAAGGTGAAACTTGCACAGACTTTTTGGTGGTGAGATGGATAAACACATATGGAAATGGGGTCCTACAAATGCCATATTAACTTAGAGCAGGTTAACAAGGGCCAATTAACCATGTCTTGCTACAAGCATCAAGTCTAGTGAGAGTTTAGCTCAGCTGCCTGCTGAAAAGGAGGACAAAGAAAAAAAGTCTCTATGGTAGCTGGGGACTGGAAACAGCTAGATGGTTATGTGAGCCTTCCGTCAGATGGCTGAGCTCTGAGGAGACAGGCTAAATAATCATTAAATAGAAAATAGGCCTTGGGAATAGTCCTTAAAAATATTTGCTGAATGACTGTATTTTAAATTCTTTTGTTTGCTTGTTTGATTCTTACTTTTGAACTCGTGATTGCTGAGAAGTAGAACTAAAGCTTGTCAGAGGAGGAAGGCTAGGATACCCTTGTGCTAGACAGCGAGATCTAGGGGACTTCACTGGGTTCTGGTGGGATTAAAATACAAAAGCAGACAGTGCCACATAGGTTCTTTCATCATTTAAACATGGGGAGTAGAGTAATATTGATGGTACTATTGGTTTTCAAATACAATGCCTACTTAAAAAAAACAAAAACAAACAACTGTTTAAAAAAAGCCATAAGCATCCCCAAAAAGGGAATCGGGGAAAATTCTGTTCTTTGAATGGCTTAAAAACTATCTAAGGTGAGCTTTGAAATTTCAGTTTTCAGCTCTTAAATATATCTATAACTGGGGAAATGTAAGAGATCTTGAACTGATTTTAAAAGTAACAGCAACAAAAATCCTCAAATAAAAAGAGCAGTATCTTTATATGGAGATATTTCATCCAAATCTGCTGACATAAAGCTTGCAGACTGTTCATCAGTGGTGATGAGATTAAAAACCATTACTATACATGGGCTGAAATAGTAGCTACCTATATACCTCATCTTTGATGGAAAAATGAGTATGGTTGTGATGAATGTGTATGGGTTTCTATAACAAAGTAACTTTTATATAATGATGATGCTAGGATGAAGTGATAAGCCATATGTCCCTTTTTTTCCTCTACTGAATGCTGCTAATAACTTGAATTCAGTGCTGACAAAAGGAGGGATGGGAAAAGATTCCGTGTGTGAAAAAAAAGTGAATGAAAACAGGAAAAATAATTTTAAAAGCATTTTGGATCCATATTGTTTAATTGCCAGATCTGACCAGTCCTTCATATCATCTACAAAGCTGTGAGAGCTACAGCACAGCTCTTTCTTTGTTCTAGTAATGGAGTCCTAACAACTTAGCTGGTCAGACTCAGCAGTTCTGTCGTGGGGCTACAGGTCATACTGCATTTCTCTTTGGATTCATAGACCAGTATCAATCAGTGGAGATAACATGCATCAAGGTCTTTGGTACTTGGATTGTGGGATTCCATTAAATTTCCACTGATTGTTTTCCATGAAAAGTAAGAACTTTTGTTGAAGCTGAACACCTGTCTGAGATCCTGTTTTGTAATGTATACTTGATAATTATATTTTATTGAAAAACCACCCTGAAGATATTAAAAAGTCACTTATTTCTCATGTGCTTATGAAGCTGAATCATATGAATGCCAGTGACCTGATATTTAAACTAAATTATTTAAAAAAAAATTGTACAGCATAAACAACTGGAAGATGAGAAACTCAGTTCATTGTAGCTGAGATGACATTCTAAATCTTCCAAGTTTAAAGTGATCTGCAGACCTCACTGCACTATTTACTATCATCCCAAAACAGTGAATGCAAGACAAGGTAGCTGTTCTACTGAATCTATAATATAAATGCCAGAACATCACCTTTTAGAGGCAGTGTCAAACACCATTAAAGCAGGCCAGTCCCCACTTTTTTAATGTATATTTATTTAGCACAGGTATTTTGAGCCTGAGCAAGCCCAAAAGGTATGGAGAGTTCTTAATTAGGCATTTGCCTATAAAAACGATTAACTAAACTAAATGTGGATTGAGCCCTTGAGATTAAATTGCAAGTATAGAGATCAAATCTCCATAGGCAAGTTGAAATCTACTGATTATTTAAACAGTTTAATTAACTGCAGATCTTTCTGTAGACTGATTTAAAAGGACTAAACATAACATTTGTAGCCCATAAAATGTAAGGAATATAAAAAAATACTTTTCTTCATTTATTTCTACCATAAAATATATGCTGTAAACGATGAGGAACATCTGAAGATACTTCACAAATAGTACCATCTGTCTTCTTGGCAGACTATGCAGGCAGTGTGGGTGGCTTAGTTACTTGCTTATGAATCTGTAGCATCACTTGCTTAGTTTGCTGGATGGGGCTGCCCCTTCTTTGTTCAGCATGATTTCAACATCTCTGTGTTGGCTCTATTAAACAATTCTCTTTTTTTTCATATGGCTGCTCTGTGCACCTGTATAAAGTAGCTGGCAATTTGCTTAAAGAATGATTGCCTATAAAGGTAAGTCTCTTGGGCCTTATAAAGAGAATAGTTCTTACACATGTGTATTTTTCTGTATAAATCTCTGCAGGTTTTCCAAGTTTATTCACTTATACCACTTTCTAAGTATAACAGGATTATAACTGGCACCAGCAGAGAAAAATGTTTCTTCTCCTTTTGTCCCATGGAGAAACTTCTCCCTGAATATGTCCATGTGTTTGATATTAAGCTCTAATCCAGAATAGTTTTTTCATTATTAAGTTACCAAATATTTAATCAGTACAAAAATTCAAGACAGGCTCAACACCACTGACTGCAGTAATGTACGTATTGCAGAAAGATTTGTGCCTGAGATGTCCTTCAGTGAATCTTTGAGCAAAAAGAATTTAAGGAAAGAAATACTGTATGTCTTTGCAAGAAGTGAATGCTGTAAGAGATGTATTCTTTGTAAGTTTAGTTATTAGTCAAACTATAGAATTCTCAGGGTGTCTTCCTATCCTTGCATGTTGTTTCTGTGTAGTATTGTGGTCACTTGGTAACAAACATTTAAGTTATTTATGTTGGCTTTAAAAAATAGCTCAAAACAAAAAAGACATCATTATCTGTATATTGAGCTGCATATGAGAAGAATATAAAAGATCTGATGGTACCATTTTACAGACAAAGAACAAATAAGTATTTTCAGACTGGCTGCCTTCTACTGAATATCAGAAAATGGTAAACAATGGAAAACTGAATTACAGTGTCTTATAGAAAGAGCTCCATTTCAGCTGGCTTCCATGGAATGCAGTAGGACATGCTGTACTCTCAGGAGTACAGAAAACCTAAAAACTAGCAGCTCCTCCAATGCAAGATTAGAGATAATGTGTTACAGAATATACATAAATTTACTATTTCTTGAAAGGATGACCAATAGCAATTAGTAACAAGGAAACTGACAGGGGTGTGTAGCCTTCAATGTTATAAACATGTGCTGGTAAAAGATAGTAATTACTCCAAATTCTCATATTATCTAACAATATAAAACTGTATTAATTAGAAAATTCCTGTTTTATTTCTTGCTCATAAAGTGAGGTCATTTTTCTGTCTTTTTTTTTTTTTTTTTTTTGAAGGAGGGGCAGCTTTTTGATAACTAAGTTATATTTTTCATGTGACATAGTGAACTTGTGCACCATGTACATGTGCAAGAGTCTTGGATGCTATTGTGGTAAGGCCAGTTAATGTTATGTAATGTTTATATCCTAATGTTTAAGGCATTTGTTTTTCTTTACACACATATTATTAGTCTCTCACCTTGTGACTTCTAATGTAAAATAAAATATTTCTGTTGCCTGCAGGGAGTTTTAAACTGTATTGAGAGTGTACCTTTGTGTGCAATTCTGTGTATTGGAGTTCAATCTCTGTCAGGGCTGATAAGATACTAAAGTTGAAATTTTGTGTTTATTACTTCTAGTTTCAGGAAAAAACACTCCTGAAGCTTCAGCACTTATCTGCAGAACAAAAGAGGGAAAACAGCTATTTGTTTATATATATGTGTGTCAGTATATTCAGTTAGATAGAAATACTGCTAAAAGTTACATGTTACTGTAGCGGAAACTTGCTTTATGGCACATGCTATGTTTCTCTATGTTAAACTAACAAAGCAGGCCAAAGAGGTTTTGTTTCTTCCTCACCTGTTTTTGGTGAAGTTTTTTGCATTTTTTTAAGAGAAAAGGAGTTATGCTACAACAGTTGGTTACCTTTAGAAATAAATTACTCCTAAGGTAAGAACAGAATTTGTTCTTTTCTCAGGAGTACTTTTCAGTCCTAGTAAATACTCATTAAGAATCTTCTCAATGGCAAGAATGTTGTAATGGTATCTCTGTCAAGTACAGCCCGATTCAAATTCCCAGCTGCGCTCTAAAGGAAGGCAGGTTGTATAAAATCCTCCTCAGATGTCTGGATTACCCACATAGATATGAAGTTGATTATCTCGGTAGATAAATTACAATATTCACCTAGATACGCTAGGCAATAGCACCATCATGTTATTTTCACTTCCCCAGGATAACATAACTCTATCGGGATATAAATGGCAATTCAGGTTGCAATGACATGCCCTCTGCTATCAGCTACTCTAGATATTATTCCTCTATTCAGTCAAGCAGAGTTTAGCCTTCCCTGGCTAATGCCTGCCCAAGCTTGGATTCAGCAGTAGTGTAACATTCAGACTCTCCTTTCCAGACACTTCCCCCTGTGAAGGAATTGGCAGAGAATGGGCATACAATTGGCTCCACACCACTGCTTACTAATGATCAGAATCACTGGCCAGGCATGAAGAGGAATGTCAGCTGCAATCATTTATTTCCTTCCCTGGAGCAGGAGAAGAGCGGTGCATGCCTGGGAGGAGTGTGGCTCTGAGATGAAATGTCTCCCGAGGCTTCTTGAGGAATGGGGCAGCTTCCTGAGCACCCCTTACTTGGGGCTGTGCCTAAAGGCACAGTCTAGCATTATCTGAATTGCAGGCACTTTGAGTTGCTACTTTGTATGCAACATTGACATTCCTTTCATTGCATATACAGTGTTCATTAGGCATCTGAGTCTGGATAATGACAAGAATGCATAATCCAATTGCAGCTCCTAATTTTATTTCCTCTCATGGGTGATGCATTCGTCCATTTATTCCCAAAGATTATCTGTTTAGCACCACAGCTCTGCTTTTCAGGGGAGAAACCTAGGAAGAATGAGCACTGGAAAGAATGTCACTTTTACTATTATTATTTTTTAATCCTGACTTTTAACAGGAATTCCTAAATATTTGTAATTTCAGAATGGGCAGAAAATGGTCTTCCACTGCCTCACTAACCATTTTGTTTGAAATTGATAATAAAAAAAAAAAAAAAAAAGGAGGGGGTACATAATAAACTAAGTTCCCGCTACTCTAAGGACTGGTTTTCATTTACTGGAAACTTGCCCTAACACCAGCATCTGCTGGGTATTTTTAAGTTTGTCCTGACAGAGTTAAGACATCAAATTTCATTTAAACTTAACTTTACGCTTTCAGTGTAATTAAAAAAAAAGTGAATTATTCCATCTTAATGCTGCATAGTTTTACTACCTCTCACTGAGGATATTTATATAGTAAGGGGTCTTTTGGGGTAAAGTATCTAAAACTGGGAAAGTCCTACATTCCCACCAAGGCAGGTATTTATTGGCTACTGTAAATGCCTTCTAAACCATACAGAATGAATCAGGAGACATTTAGAGGAAGCTCACATCCTTCCTACTTAAGACTCTGAAAACATAAGCAATACTTTCTCAATTCCATCAATCACAGCACATATTAAGATACCCTTTGATGAAAATATATATCATTAACCATGCAGACAATGTCAAGCTCAGTCAAACAAAATAGTTTTTAGTATAAAAGTGAGTTCGAATTAAAAAATAAATCAAAGGAATATTTATTAGAACATATTCTGGTAGATATTAATCTTATTCTTCCTCCTGCTTTTTTTTCCAATTGGATAACACTAATATAAACCTTGACACAATCTAGACTTCCTTTCTTTTCCCCCAGGCTACTGGTTTTTTACTTTCTCAAGTGTCCATTAAATAGTTATTGTCTCTTCTAGTGCCTCTAACTTATCTTGCTAGTGAAAAATATGTTAACTGTACTTCTTGAGAGTCCCAATTCTTTCTGAACACAGAAGAAGGCATTAGAAGAGGGAATTTGTCTTAAGCACTTTAAACCCCAGCCCTCCTCAAGGAATCTTTGAATTAGTGCTGGCTTGGGAAAAAACTGAGGGCTGATGAGAAGAACCTGGATCTGACTGGTTTTGGTTTTTTTGTTTTGTTTTTGTTTGTTTGCTTGTTGGGGTTGGTGGGGTTTTTTTGGGTTTTTTTTTGGTTTTGTTTTGTTTTGTTTTGTTTTTGTTGTTGTTGTTGTTGTTGTTGTTGTTTGCTTTTTGGTTTGGGGGGGTTTTTTAGCTTTTACTGTATATTTGCTTTCTTGTGTGTGGAACCAAGGCCATTATAACTCATGCTTTTACAAATACCCATTATCAATATGGTGTCTTGTGCATGCACTCTGTTTTCTTCAACAGATCTGTTTAAATTTATCATGCTTGTTTAGTGATCTTGCTCATCCCTGAGCCTCTGTTATCTTATGTTTCCAAAGCAAACCCTTACCCACTGTGAGATGACTTCTGGGCACTGAACAAAGTCACCATTCAGCTTTTTGGGAAAAGTTCTTGAAACTTCTAAGTTTTTAAACTTATCAACAGGCATAACAAAAACAAGATGAGAAGAGAGTAAGTGTTTGAAAATTTGACAACACTAAGGAATAGCATTATATAGTTCTTCCTTCTCAAGGTGGTGAAGCACTTTATTTAAAATGAAGTGTGGAAACTCTGGACTAATGACTGAATTGCTGTGGACACTTTCATCCCTTCAGTAGTACTCTAAATCTTCCTATGAGGACTTCACTGTCCAGGATAGATTAAAAAGATGTTGTTAGCTTATAGAGTCTTGGGAGAAACTGCCTAATCTATTACAATAGGAGAGTTAATAACCTTTGACAACATATGTCTATGGCTGAAATGAAGCATTCACTGCTTAGAATTGTTTGACACTTCAGTTTTACACTGCTAATAACACTTACTTGAATGCATGTGTAGACAGTGAGACATTTTCTTAAATTTTCAAAAATTCATCAGATACAGCAGAAACTTCAAACCCACTTAAAATGCAGGGAGTTTAGGATGGTTTTGACAGAATCAAATGACATCTTTAAATACCATGAATTAAAAACCCTGTAAAAGATGAATGAGAGGTCATATAGCATAGAAGTAATCTCTTCTCTCAAGACCAAGTGGTGTAGATTGATACTGTTTTTCAAAAACTATTAACTAGATATCTAGTTAGAACAGATCAGTTCGCTAAGCTACAGGGGTTTTTTTCTGGTGATCTTACTGCAATCAGAGCTTAAACTTGGAACTCAAAAGACCTTTATAAACAAAGATCTTCATTTTGTACAAGGATTTAAGAGCTACTGGGATGGATTACATCTGCCCTGGTTATCTTTACCTGTTTAGCTGAGGTATATCCTTAACTAGAAATTTAATGGGAATTTCTGTACTTCTAAAGAAATGTTCTAAAACCTATGATATACAATCAAATATCCCTTTTATGTATCCTTAAGCTGCTGCATTTTGAAGTATTTTCTACTCTGATATGTATTTTTGACAGGATGCCACTACCCTGAATAGCCCAAGTTGGTAGCTAAGCCACACTCTCAAGAGTGAGAGCTTTGAATGACGTCTCTGAGGTAGGCAGTATGTTTATCTTGCAGCCTTTGCAATTAAAGAATCATGAAGGAAGGCTCCTCCTGCTATTAGCTTTCTGGGGAGGGAGGAGGAATATAAGGAAGGATACAGGTACCTTTATCCAGGAGTAATTTCTGGGCTCTGGATCCCAGACAGATGAAGGAGACTCCCTAAAGCCTTTAATAAGCACCCTCCACTCAGGGTTACCCTGTAGGTTTTTCTGGGTAACTTAATATTTTTCTGATGTGTCCTATGTGAGGATATGCCTGTGAACTGAGGCAGTTAAATCTGCACTCCAGTCCAGGGATCAGTAACTAAAATGTGGATACTGCAAGGCTGGAATTGAAGGATGTTCAGTCCTCATTCAGATTTCAGTATATGTGGTCACTACATCAAGAGACTTGATGTTGTAAAATCAATCAATAATTTCTAGTGTGGTATTTTTCAGTGTCATATTCTTTTGTTTTGAAGCTTGATGCTTAAGATTTAGAAAGAAGAGTTGGAAGGAGAATTGTGAAGGTGACTATTAAGTTCAAAAGATAGCTTTTCCTATTATAAAACATTCCTCCAGTAGCTTTTATTTATCAGATGTTTAAAACCTATATTAAAACGTAAAGGTGGAATAGAGTATTAACCCCCAAAAAATCAAACAATAGAACTGTATACAGATGGGATAGAGAACAAGATATATGAGATGAAAAGAGTTCAAAAAAAGGGTAAGAGAATTGGTATTTTTAAAATCTCCTAAAAAAGTTGTTTGAGGTATACAGGAAATGCTAACATTGCTGATTTGATTTCTACTCTAACATAAGACTATTAGTATGTGTGTCTACCAAAAAGTCACTAATACTACATTTAGGTTTTAGTAATATATCAGGTATGATTGATTACAAATATGAAAGGAAAACTGAGAACCAGTAGATATATTTTTATTAGGTCAAATCTGAAGACAGGAATGAAAATTAAAGGTAGAAATTTAAGAACATCAGTCTTGTGAGAGTCAGACCCTACCATATATGAGTCTGGTCAAACTGGGATGAAATAGTGCAGGCAGCTAACTCAAAAGGAAATGAAAGGTGCTTAGGAGTAAATATTCCAAGCAGACAGGCCAAGACAAGGCCTGATCCAATGCTGCATGTTTGGAATGGTGAAGTTTAGGTGATAAACAGAACCTGCTTTCCTTTGGATTCATCTTTGAGACACACACATTATTTCTTTTCCTAAGCATCCAAGGACTGATGCTTATTGAACCCAATTAAACCTTTTTTTTTTTTTTTTTTTTTTTGGTTCAGCAGCTGCCAGATAGTGGAATTTACATTCCCTTGTCAAAACACCAAGGTATTGGCAAAATACAGCAGCAGAACTTTTGCTGAGCAGCTTCAGGGAGGAAGTGGAAAGTGAGTGACACAGATGATTAATGAGCCTATTAAAGCTGAAAGTCTGACACTGTAAAGATAAGCTGGCAGTGAAAATGACTCCTACCGTATCTGTATCACGGGCATCAGAAAGAATACCCTCCATATAATAGCTACCCACCATCATTAGTGTCAGGACATACATATCTAGCCTGTGTTGCTTTATAGATATTTAGTCTGCTCAAGTATTTTGAGGTGAAGGGCCTTGAGCAATAGTGTGAAGTCTCAGACAAGTTGCATGAGGCTTTGTAAGGTCTGATAAGAAGGGGCACCACACATTGTTCAGGAAGGACCAGAGCAAACGAAGCATGACAGCTGACAAAGAAAAAGAAAATAATAAACAAATATTATTTTGTAACTATGCAGTGGCAGAGCAAGAGGCATAAGAATGATGAGGGAAGTGTCCAATGTAAGGGAGAAAAATTTTAAATCTATGCTGACCTTGGGAATCACACTGCAGTGGTGTTAGAAATTGTGTGTGTGGTGACCATGGTGAACTTCACTCTTCTGCCTCTAACTTCCAATAAAACTCATTACTTCATTTAGATACTCAAAACAGCTTTCTGTAGAGGATTTTCCTAACAGAAGCATGTCCTAGTGCTACACATGTGTATCCATATTGAGTCCAGTGATCTTGGAAAGAGTCAGATGTATGACTGTTGCACTGCACAGATGGCCTGTGCATGCGCACTCAGTTTGATGCATTCAGAATCCATCAGATTTAGCAGAAACTTGTAGACCATCTGTGCAGCATGCATATAAAAATATGATACTTGCCTTTAGAACTTTCAGACTTGCTACACCAGTGCTGTAGAGTCATGCTGTACAGTCACTGGAAATACGTCTAGGATTTCTGGACTGCTAGCAATAGGCCAGGTGCTCTGAAATCTTAGAAAATTGTGCTCAGACTTTAATCAGACAAAATTTCTGGATACAAACCCCAGATACTCTAGAAGAAACACAAGGTTTATTTTAGCTACAGTCTGTAGCAGTTACTTCATGCCAGCTTTCCTTAAAATGTTAATTTATCTGTCTCTGAAGTTTACATGCTAATATCATTCCTTCTACCTCTGTTTGTGCCTATTTAGACAATCACTTATTTACAAAAGTGGATCTGGAAGTTTCATACTGGAGATGTATAGAAGCAGTTCAGTACAAGCCATAAATATTATATTTTTGTCTTGTACAAGCAAGTGGGACAAAAGGATTCTGAGCCTGCAAATTTGGCACTGGATATTGCCAGATGAAAGCATACTCTTCTAGTGCAGTGTTGCTAGAGTGTGCATTTGCCAGAGTTGCTTCTTGAATGCTTGATTTGTTCCTGCTACAGTGTTAACTTTTATTGTCACAGTTTACAAATATATCCATCGTATTCCAGCCTGTCACTGTCATTATTTCCTTTCACCTTTGGAAGAGAAAAACATCCTATTTTTTCAGTAGATCCCTATGGTAATCTTCAGTTGGCAGTGCTGCTACGCACTTCTGCACCTGGGGACTAAAATACGTAAAGCACTAACTCCTCAAAAACTGTCATAAATCTAGCAGATGCAGACCAAATGGAGAGGAATTACTGTATCATAAACAGGTCTATTAGACCATTTCTAACCAGCAGAGAATTTTAAGATATATAACCTGAAGGCTGAATTTGGCTTCTTCTCTGCAGTAATGCCAGGTCACTCTCAATGGGATGATGGTAAATCACCAATAATATCCATGGTCCTTTGAGATACCTAGTACAATGAAAAGATAGTATAATTAGATGTGGATAAGAGCAGATATGCTTTTTAGTTTAGTTGCTTGTCAGAGATGCACAATGAAAGACATGTTCAACAAAGCAAACAACTCCAAAATGTTATATTCTGTTTGATACTCCTTTTTTTAATCCCATGCCAATCAGTACTGTGGCCTAAAACTCACAAGAATTATTCATATGAATGTTTTCTAACTTCACCCATCAGATACATGATCACAAAAGTTAATTCTTGAAAAATGAAAGACACTGGTTGTGTAACACTCCTCCCATTTGATTTAGGTCCTCTAGAAAGCTCATATTTCACAAAAATATTAGTTTAAGGTCAAAATCAATCACACAATCTGAAATGAATGTTGAAAAGTTTATTTATTTGTTTGTTTATTTATGCTTGATGGAACCATGCTGGTATTTTACAGCTTGACTATATAAGAAGCAAAGAGCAACTACAGTTATCTCTAACTGGTGAGACTAAGGGCTGAGCAGAAACGTTCTGACTTCATACATAAACATCCTGGCATTTCATCCCAATGGTCTCTCTGGGAAGGAAATCTGGAGCTCCAGACCAAAATAAAATCAAAGCAATTCATGCATATTGAACTGATTGATTGCCTGCAATAGATGGTAAGAAGACAAGAAAATTCAGCATGCACTTGTCATGCAGTTGAGACAGTGCTTTATGAGATTAGTCTATCCTGGAAACTGAAAGGAAAATTGATCTGATGATATGGAATTTAGAGTCAGTGAAGGGTAAACTGACAACACAGTAACAGGTATTTTTATTAGATAATATAGGAAATATCCATCACTTCATGTAGGTTTTCCACTGGTTTCTGTTGTCTTTATAAAGCTATGTCATTACACAGTAGAGTGAGCACAGAATTGCCTAAATCACCACTGACCTATGTTAGTAAGTAAATATAGTGAGGAGTCATACAAATATTACTTTGGATCTAGAAACAGTAGAGGTAACAAGAACTAGTTCCAGCCTCTCTGCTAGTTCTGAAAGTGTATGTCTTCTCATCTACGCTGGATGTATTACATATAAACTAAAAATAGAAATATATGGAGTCCTGAGATGTGGACATTTTTTTTCCTTTTGAAGCAGGTTTCAGCCAAAACCATTCCAGTTTTCAGAAGCTCATGAATTAAAAACTGCTGCTTCCAAAAGCCAAAACAATTATAAGGGGTGTTGTTGCACAGGACTTTTATAGACAAAAGGAAAAAATAAACAACCAACCACCACCACCCAACTTTTAACAACGTTTTAGTACTGCAGTATTCTTAAGTAATAGTATGATTGCATTTGCAGAATGAAAGACTTACTAGACCAGATCCTTAATTAGTAGAATCTTACATAGCTATACTGTGTTAAAGGAATTAGATCAATTTATGCTGTTCAGGGATTAAATCCAGCTAATATACTTTTGATTTGGGTATTGCTATAAACGAGGAAGTCTCACCCAGCCTACTTCATAAAATTTTGGTTTCAGCTAGGGGCTTGGTTTTGTCTTACTACCTCATTTCAGCTAAAGGTTGGAAAGAACTGATGGCCTCTGCATAAAGAGTTTGGAAGAAGTGTCCCAAATCAATACTTTGTTTATCTTCCACCAAAACATATGCATTAAGGAATGTGTCTTCACCATGTCCCATGCATGAATTTTCTCCAGGGAATGACACTTGCCTGGTGCTATTCAGCAATACTGAAACCACAGCACCAGCAAATCAGACATCCTTGCTTAGCAAGAATAAAATTAATAGATACATTATAATAGATTTTTTGTTTATTTCATACTTTCAAATCGGGACCCTGGAAATTTGTGTTGCTGTGATAATAGTTTTCTGAAAGCAACAAAAAAGGTATTTTAATCATTTTAATTTCATATGTTACACTACAAAATGTTCAACCTCACACTGCCTCCATAAAAAGACATTGAATTAATATTGATTGGATCTAATCTAGGATTACTGACTACATAAAGACATATAAAACAAGTCACCCAGTATACAAATGTTCTAAGCTACATGATTAGTAAAAATATTTTGACTTCTATAATAATTTTATTTCTGTGCAAATGCATAGTCTCAATAATACATATATAAAAGAAATCTTATTAAAGTAGTAGCTATTTCACAGCAGTACTACAATATGACAATTCAGACTTAATGAAACATTTAAAATATGCTATTACTGATATTGTTCATTTAAATATGCTATTACTGATATTGTTTCATTATACATTTTCTTGTACACTGTTTTCATGCTTAAGTGACCTCTAAATTGGACTATTGCAAATCACTACTAATGGATTTGCAATTAAATACTTGATAAGAGTTTCTATTGGGACAAAATGTGGCTGAGAAGGTACCCTTGTCTCTATTACATTCTATAAAGCATTTTGGAAATAAGTAGTATATGCAGAGTTTCTTAAATTAGGGACATAGCTCTGTTTCTGAGTAGCAAACTAAGAATGATGACGAGGGAGGGAGAGGGGAATGGGTACATTCCTCTTATGAATCGTTTTAACTTGGCTTTCTTCTGATGGATAAAAGATGAAACAGATTAGAGGGCAGAGACCTGTTTCCACAGCAAATACTGTCACTATTTTTAAAAGTTTAATGAGGATTGTAATACGTATTACTAGCAGATTATATTTATAGTACTGAATGTAT
Source organism: Megaceryle torquata (assembly GCA_024611175.1). NCBI lineage: Eukaryota > Metazoa > Chordata > Aves > Coraciiformes > Cerylidae > Megaceryle > Megaceryle torquata. Next base: position 171,449 of record JANIJG010014360.1, read on the forward strand.
TCCATGATTTGCTATAAACATCATACTGTAATACTGGGGAGAAAAATTCCATTGTTTTTCACAAAGAAAAATGTCTCTTGCTAGTTACGGCAATTTAAACATTCAGTCACTGACAACTTGGAGGTATGATATAATGTTTTATTGTAATTTATTGGCCTCCCTCTTTGGAATTGTAGTGAAAATCAGAATTGAATGCACTCTGGCAGGGCACAGAAATGTCTTGGCATGAGCTCTGAATTTCTGATAAATAGTTTAAAACAAATAGTGTATACAGCCATTAAAACGGTATAGCAGGATATTTCTTTAGCTTTTCATTCCAGAGAACAATTGGCCTTTCTGCATTTTCATAAAGAAAATTATGCCTTGTAAGTTCTAGTTGCTTCCATGCAGCTCCCTTGCAATAGAGGTGGAGATGGAAGGCAAAAGTTAGCCTTGCCTTTCTTAGTATCTGACAGAAATTATTTTCCAAGTACAATGAAAAAAAGGAAAAAGAAAAGGCGTGTTTAACTATCACACAGAAGCAGTAGCCTTCTTTCTTTCCTCTTGTCTGCTTCCCCCACACACTCTCAGAGCAGCAAGCCAGAGTACCCTGCATCAGCTGAATCAGTGCCACTGACAGACGTATTTAGGTCAGAAAGAACTTTGGTGAATTAATGCAAGGAAGAGTCATGCCACTTCTGGTGATCACAATAACACATTTTAATTATCAGGATAGTCTAGTGCCATGATAAACCTGAATTCACTAGCCCACAGGAATGTGTGCTGCCTAGAATAAGTAAGTAGTAATTCCTTGATCTGAGTGGAAATATACCATGAATTATCATTGCTGTCACTGTAAATTTATAAAGCATTTTACAAAGACATGGCAAGACATATTCCCTTACTCAAAGATCTTATAATGTGATATGAGAGAAAAATGAGACAAGACAAGAAGCAACAGTTCAGGAGAGATCACTGATTATAAATAAAGGGTAGAAATAATTGTCTGAAGAAATGTTTCAGCAAGGAATTCAAAGGAAGAGAGAGGGTGTCTGTATATGAGATCAGAAGGATAGTTCCAGGCACACACAACTGAAAATCAAGAGAATGTGATTACAGGATTGGAAAGAGCAGAGGGACAAGAGGCAGGAGGGAACGTGATAGTGCTGAGCTACTAGAGGCAAAATTACACACAGCTCTGCAGTCACTTGTAGGTGTAGCTCTACTGGATATTAGTAAAATATCCACAATGGCAATTCCTAATAGCAGGAATGAGGACAGTTTGTTTTAGTAGAGTTTCCATGATGAGATAAGAGGTAGATGATTCAAACACAGAGAAGAGGGCATAAGAGATTTACTTTTAAATGTTTTGCAAGAAATACATGTATGAAAGAATTTCATGAAGAGCTCTGGTGAGCTAGTTTCCTAGAAATAAAAACTCTGCTATAAACATTTTGTCACCTCCACTTGTTGATCTGGGGAAAAAAAAAAAAAAAAAAAAAAACTAAAAAGAAAAAAAAAAATACCCACCTTTCTGTGCATTGTCAGGATGTATCTATTGGAACAAATCAGAAGAAACCCCTCCAGTGATTAGAAGCTGGAATTCCACCACCAAACCAATGATAGTAATTACCACATTGTGAGGGACATTTATTCTCCCCTCTAAGACAGGTAAAGAAATCTGAAGGTGAACAGAAACCAGTATGAGGTGTGTCAGACTGGATTTAGAAATGTGACCAAATAATTAACTGGTCTTTTACCATAGAAGCTACATGGGATAGTATACAGTTAGTATCCTTACTAGAGTTCTTATACAAATGGAGCTGCTCTTCACCTTGATCAACCAATATTAAGGGTCAGGACTGGTTTCTCATATGCCTGTAATGTCCACAGGCTATTTTCATGCAGGCATTTTCTGTCAGATATTCCTAATGGTTTACTGAGAATTTAAAAAAATAATGTAATACTTGCTATGTTGTGTATGAATGTAACCATGTCAGTGTAGAGTAGCATTTGTGGTAGGTTTCTACAGATATATGCAGAAAAATCTTACTACCAAGTCATATGTGAGCAGAGGTGGTTACTGAGTGTGTCTTCATCTTATATAACACTGAACAAATTCTGACTACAGTAGACATAGACCTACTGCTCTTCTCACAACAGCTGAAGAGAAATCCTCTTTTCTGCTAACATGTAGTCATTCCTCAGTGATTATTTCAATCTATCTCACTCCCCACCAAAAATTAAAAGGCAAACGTGAACTCTGCCTGTGACTAGTAAATTCATTCTGTCAAGAACTGCTATTTACTGGAGGCAAGATTCACATTTCTATTTTTTTCTTTTTCACAGTAAGTGTTAAGATTAAGTATTTTTTTCTGTCTGGCCATACATAATTTACAGCATATGAAATCCCATTCTCCTCACGGAGGAGAATGCAAAGTCCTCTCTACCCATGGATGTTTTACAAGAAGTAAGATTGAAGATTTGCATCCTTTAATATACTTATTGAGTTGTTGTAGGGTGATGTACAATTTCTGAATTCTCATCAGCACAGAAAGTAAAGTTTATCTTGAAGTGTCAGAATAACATGCTCCTTTATATTTCATCAGTAGAGTTCACTTACTTTTGATCATTGCAAAAACTGAACATGGCATGCATGTAGAAAGAATTCTGGGAACTATTAGCAGCTAAGCTTTTTTGGCTTAACAGATTTCAAAAAAATTACCTCCTTATCTTTTGATCAGAAATGAAGAGTTGTTGAAAGGTAGCAACTGTTACACTCACTCCTATTTGGCAAAGGAGTTGTCTTGTTTTGTGGCAAAGCAGCATGTTATAAAACAACTCGTCAAAAGTGTTACGTTGATTCAGGAGCTGACAGCATTTCTGTTCATTTCTCATCAATGACCTTGACTGAAGGAAAAACATGGTATGTTCCTGATAATATTTACCCAAGAGGTAAGAAACATTTTCAGCAATTGAATGTAAATTCTATAAAATCTCAGCCTACACAGGCATTAAATTCCATACTCTGGCATTAACAAAAAGCAGATCCTGAAAGGAGCACATCTTTATTAGTGCTTACAATGCATGAAGAATAATTTTGATAATTTCTTACTGCATTGACTCTATGACTGTAAATCTGACATGAGCGTGGGTGTGTATATATATGAATGAGAAATATGGCACAGGAAAGCTTTTACTGAAAGCTCAAGTTGGCACAAAGGGTTTGCAAAGGCAGCTGGAAATCATCAGCTAAAAATTACACCTGTGAGTCACAGGGGAGTAAGAACAGGCTGACAAACCTGCCATTGTGTCACAGAGGCCCTGATGTGATTTCCAGTTACATGGAAAGTTTTAGCTAGACTGAAGTTAGTGCTCAGCTCTCTCAAGTTTTAAACCAGTTAATTTTGAGGACATCCTTTCTCCCTTCTGTTTCCTTCATGAGGAAACAAACAAGACCCACATTAAGTGTGAAAAATCATGCTTGTGAAGACAGAAGAATCAGACATATTTAGACAGAAGTATCTGGCTCAGTCTTTATATGCTATTTAACACAAGTCTACACTTTCAGAGGCTTTTCAGGAAACAGCAAAACAAAATATGCAAGAGAAATCCAAGTTTACAGGAAGAGATTTATTTACTCAGTCCAGACTCTTGTATCCCCCATATCTAGACTGAAATGGTTGTAATTAACTCTCAAAAATTAAGGAGAAGTGACAAAGAATGACTGCCGAGACAGAGGAATGGAACAGTCTCTTCTTCCTTCAGGGCAGATTTGTATAAATAAGCGAATTTTTATCCTGACTCTTCAGAGTGAGTACAAAGCACAAAAATAGTGTGATATAAATAAAATTCAAAGGATGGGAAGTGATCTTCTGCTTCACTGTTTAAATTGCCCACACTAATTATTGGCTAGTGCTTCACTAGGCTGTCATACCAAGCCTCAAAACTTTTTCTCATGTGGAATTTTGTTACAAACAGAAAATTCAGCTGGAGAAGGGGTATGAACTGTGCAGATGCACTCTAGTGTGACTGGGGTTGGTCTGTGTTCTGAGAAAGGTATGACTTATGACCCTGGGCAAATTTCTGGCTGGAGCTACAAAGGGGATGGAGCACTTCCAACTGAGTTCTCTTAAGCTTTACACATCCATTTGCATCCATAACTCAGACTGATAGTGAGGAGAATATGAATCCATCCCAGTTACAATAACATCCCTGCCAAATGAAACCATCTACACTTTCCTAATATCTAGTAAAAAAGAAAGAGAAGGTTTATTTCCATCAGAGCATCTCTGAAATACCAAATATGGTTTTATAACATCAGTCAAGTGGCTACTCATACGTCTATCCTAAAAAATGCTGGTCTTGGCAAAATATGAAAAATCATTACATTAATTGCTTACAGCATGGGTTTGTTCTGTCCCGTTATTCAGAAAAAAACATGGTAATTTTTTTCAAATTTTACTAATATTTGTGGAAGATGGACAGTGGAGGACAGTACAATAGAGAATAACCTGTCTGATTTATCAAGTGCTGTAAAAATCTTTAATAATATATTCCTATAAAACAGCAGAGAAGTCTCTAGTTTAAAACTTTAAGCTTCTTCATGGGTTTTCTGATTCTTTATTCATTCATTCTGTTTATTTATTTCATGGTCTAGATATGCCATGAAACACTGTTGACATCTTTTAATGTTATTCACCTGTTCTAAAACTATGATAGCCCATCAGTCTGCCTACAGTCCAGTTACATAGCCACCGTTAGTTAGTAAAGTACAGTAGCTAAGAACAGGTAAACAACTTGTCCAAGATAATGTAAAATCAAGCCTATGTTGCCTAGGCTGGAATTGTTACTAGGATAAACCAAAGCAATGTCATTTAAAAAACAGGAGTATATTTTAAGAAACTCTTTCTGCTAGATAGCATCTGGAATTTATGATTTTGCAATAGTTATAGAATCTTAAAAGTATATCAACATTAAAATTTCCCATAATACAATCTTTGCATCAAAATACCTGTCTGGTCACCAGGAGGCAAACCACTTCTTTGCATCTTTTTCATGCCCACTTTACCATGCACAGACAGAAAAACATGGAAAAAGATGAGATTAGTGAGACTGAATACCTCATGAGCACCATAGACTTTTGACTTCGTCATACGTGTCTCAGAAATAGCATTTTTATGTTTCCTAAGCAGGCAGAAATCATTGCCTAGGTCACTGCCTACTGCTCCTTATATTTCTTAATTACATTCTTAACTGAATATAAGATAAACAAATACTATTGTGATGCTGTATAGTCACACTGACATCCTTTCTGTTTAATGGTGTAACTGTAAATGTAGAGAATTAGTTTCTAGTCTAACACTTAGGGCTTAAAAAAATTAAGCAACTTGTCTTGGAATCCAACAAGACAAAAAAAACCTAAGAATGGCTGGTTTAATATAGGTTGCCTTCTATAATGGATTTTCTTCTTTCCAAAGAGATTTTCCCAGTTTACTGTCATTGCTATTCTTTGTTTTTAGTTTTGTGTTTATTTCCTCTCTCCTGCATTACCTATATTTATTTTGCATGGATTATTTCCAAAGGATTTTTTTTGTCATTTCTTCTATATAAAATGAACTTCAAGGTCTTCTGATGAAAAATCAAATCACAGTAAAAATGATCCTGTACTATACATCCATAATAAATAAGCATTGATATTGTAAGCTTAAGAGAGAATTCATTAAGAATCTAATAATAAAAGAGAAAATCAGAAAATAAAATATGAAAAATTAATGGACTTCTTGTACAGGAAAGGAGAGCAAAGAGAATAAAACAAGAGACCTTACTGTAGGCAAGTATGTTTAATGTTTATTTAAGTAAAAACAACATGTAAAGAAAGTTATATTAGGGGGTAGATGAAAAACATATGCAGAGAAGCTAAAAAAATAGAAAAATAATAATGCCTATTGAATTTTCACAAAATTTCAGATTTGTCTCATTTCCCTTTGTCGTTTATCATTGAGAAAAAAAAAAAAAAAAGAAATAGCAGTGTTTAGAGGATCCATCTTAGAGTCCTCTGTAAGAAAAAAAAATAGTTTGATAACTTTAAATAATTCAGATATTTTACATGAAAAATTAAAAGACTCTGTAGGAATAATAGTATTCTTTCAGAAAAATATTATTCTTTCTGTTACTATTTTCAGAGTCACAAATATGCTTTTACTGCTAAAATACATCATTTGCTTAGCATTACATCATATTTCAGATCTGCTAAATAACTACTTCCTGAACCTCTACCCTCTCAGCTTTTTGGGCACAAAAATAAACACTGCTGTTTAGTTTTGATGTGTACAGATGTATAAATCAAAGCAGTGCTGTTTTCCTGGAAGTTTCCTTGCACAGAAAATACAATATATTTGAAAATGCACTCCTAAGTTTCACACCTGTATACTTCATTAAACTATGTAGGACAGTACATGGGCTGTAGCCTATGTCATTGATTGGGCCAGGTACAAAGCTGATGTGTCTGTCACATAACAGATTTATTTTTTAAAGCTGATATTTATTACACCATCAGTTTCTGGTCTGTGTGAGGAAAACTAATTGCAGGTTATTTATTTATACAGTTATCTGCAGATATAGGCACATGCAGTCATGCTAAATAAAGCTAAGGGGAGGTTCGATATGTCTGTCTCTTCCAAAACATATCCAAATGGTGGGAGTACAGGCTGTGGTTCAGTAAAAGAAAGGGCTTCATTTACCCTCAACAGGCTAAGCAGTGCCTCTCGGACCTAGCACTTCTTTTTGTTTTACTCTTAGGATATCAAGAGAGGAAAAAGGTGATCTTCAGGATGTAACATACCTAAAGACTAATTGCATACGTATTTCACAGACACTTGGGAGTTAAAAGACAATCTGCAGACATCATGCCTAAGCCTTTGATTTTATAGCAGTCTTCACTGACAAAAATGCTTACCGCTACAAGGGGACCTGGTAGTGGCCCCTTCTCCCACTGGTGTAAATGGGGAAGAAGTGGGCCCCTCTGGTGCATCTGGTTACAGATCTCCACTAGGATTTACAACTTGTTTAAATGCCCAGGATATCTCTACCAGTCACTTTGGTGGGGAACTCAACAAAACCTTTAGGTTATGAGTCTATAAAAAAATAAATACTCTGAGTTCAGAGTGTCTTATGTAAAAAGTGATGCTTTAGGAAAAGATTGCAATTAATACTGCTAATTTGGGTCTGCTACAGTCTGAGGATCATGTTAATTGGTGCTATGGAAAGGGTAAAAACCATGCAAACTTACGCATTTCTATCACATCCAAGTTCTTTTAGGAGTCCACATCAGCTGGAATATCAGTCAGGTATTGTATTGTCTAAGAGCAGCAGAGTCTTTCACTAGCATTCACCCAGAGCACTAGCTAATTTAAATATAAATCAAAGAAATAATCCCGCTAAACACACCCAAAGCACTAACATTTCTTTGATAATCAAGGCTTAAAATAAAATTAGTTTTGACTTTTTTGTAAAAACTAAAGGTTTTTTTAATCTCCTGGATGAGGATATTTATTGCTCATTTGTTTATAGACTAGATTGTTCATATCACTGTAAATAACTTCTGAAATGTTGTTCTCTCAGCTGAGCTAAGCTTTAATATAGCATAGTAATGAGTGGGATGTGCAACTTCTGCTTATCTACTCTAATATGGACAATGCCAGTGGCTCATGTTTATTAAGAAAGTTGGCAATGAAACTGAATCTCTGGTTCCCCTCTGGTAGATAAACCGTGTCTGAGCTAACATTCATGAGGATCTTGGAAGACTCATTTAAATACAGTGCCTAAGGCTACACTTTTTTTTTTTTTGATTCCAGAACAGCACATAAAGCTTTTACTTTTCTGATGTTCTTTGGAACTGATGCTTATATATTACAAAGTCTGGCAGGATTTTGTAGAAAATACCAAGAGTCTATGTCTGAACAGAGTGGTCAGGTATTTTTGCATATTGTTATCCCCATTGCAGGGAAAAAACTTTCTCTTTTTTTTTTTTTTTTTTTTTAAGACTTAAAGCAAAAGATAATTTCCATCTTGCCGTATATGTATTCGTATTGTAAGATTCTGGGGAAACTGAGCAAGTATTTTTCCTCATTTGGCTGGAACCATAGATCTCAGCCATTCACAAATACATAGTATATCCTTCATGCCATACTTATTAAAATATTTCTTTTAAATGTCAATTCCACATGATTGTCCAAATAAGTCCTTTTTCAGTCTAAAAATAAATTATTAAGACAGCTATTTGCTATTTATTTCATCAGTAGTTAATGGCATCAGTAGTTAATACCACATGTGTTGCTGGTCTTCTCTGTCAAGCCTCATGTAAATTGAAACAAAATAGACCATGGAAAAGTGGCATTTTGCATCACTATGGAAAGTTTTAAAAGTGTCAAAGCTTCCTGGAATATTCATGAGGTGGAGGTGCTTTTCAATAAACATACCATGTCAGATTTTCCAAGAATATCTGTTGGTTCTGTCTCATTGGTGCCTATACCATTTTCTACATCTCTGGACATACTGAGGGGGATTTTTTATATCTTGTATATGCTGAACTACAGCAGATGAACACATCAGCTCTTTTGAAAATGTGAATCATATTATGTTATTAAAGAAAAAAGAAATTTACAATTATATTGCAAGGACTTCTAAAAAAAAGACCAAAACCAAACAAAAAATGCAGGAAGTCCCAGCTCTGAAACGTACTCCTGTGACTATGAGAAGTGACAGTCTGGATGCCACATGGGCTCTGAGGGCTTAGTGCTGCAGTGGCTGCCCTCCAAGCTCCTGGTCCACTGACTGGAATCCAGAATCTTACCATATGGAAGAGGGGTCCTTCCTTCTTCATCAGGTACTCTGTGCAGCCTAAGGGAGGGTTAACTCTTGCACGCTGGGAATGAAGTAGACCACAGGCTGAACAGTGATCCTCTTCTAGTCAATCCACAAGTTCCCAGTAGCAAGTTAAACCACTAAATGTTAAACTAGTCTATGTCTTAGTCCTCTCCAAGAGCTTCAGCAAGCACTTCTTGTTGAAAGCAAAGACCTAGTCCCTTTGAGCAGTATTCATATTTTTCTTTTAAAACACAGCTGAAGAAGAGGATACAGAGGCTTTCTTTTCTGTACAAAAGCCAAGTAGTAAGAATACTTGCTCTGTAAAAGGCAAGCACAGATTCAATTCCCTCTTGTCTGAACTTCAAAACTACTCTTTTATCTTCCAGGTGAATGCCCAAAACACAAGGCTTGCAAGACACAAGGCTACTCAGAAGGTGGGAAGTGTTGTTGTTCTTTTAGAGCAGTACCTTTGTGCAGAGAAAAGCTCAAAATTCACAAGGTTAGGAAAGATGGATAACTGGTCAGTGTTTAAGGAGCTCATTACGTTTTGTCCCTGCTCCAAGGCCTGTTTCCCCTTTCTGTTTTTTAATGCAATTTCTGTTGATTGTAAAATTTGGTTATATTTTCTGCAGAGAAGGAAGCTAAGTACAGACTTTCTTCCAAGTAAACAGTTTAACTCCTAGGTGAAAGAACTCCCCAGCCTTCCACCCAGGGCTTATACCTATCTAAATAGGCTAATAATTAAACTAATGTATACTAAGAAAAGAAGATAGTGGCTTGAACAACAGCAGACAGGTTTTCAAGGGAAGTGGAAATAGCCATTGTTTAGAAGCAGTTTTCTGTTTGGGAGTCATAGGCAAGTTAAAAAAAAAAATCTCCTGGGAAAGGAAGATATATGGAGTAACATTTAGACTATGGGTCTCACCTAAGCTAAGCTATCAGCCTTGTCAAGAGTGATGACATTTGGGGGATTATACAGGGGTGACTGTAAAGCTTCAAGGTCAAACAGTAAAATCCCACTGAAGTTTAGGTTTTTGTAGTTTAAGTGACAGCCCAGTGGAGATTTCTGGACAGCAGATTTAGACCCAACTATTGTTTTGTATTTTACACTTAATGTTTTTCCCAGGAAAATCAGAACTGATGTGCAAGCATCTTAACCATAATGCTGGTCAAACCCCTAAGTTCGAGTGCTATCAAGATCTGAACTGAATTTCTAATACTGCATCATGCAGAGCTTGACTAAATATTAGCCCAAGCAGTATAACCTTTTTTTTTTTTTTTTTAACAAGTTATGAAAAAACCTCTCATGGACAATTTATGACCAGTTGCCTGATTGCCTGCTGGTTTTAGGTGCTGCAGCTCTTCTGAAGTCTGTGGAATTATGCCAGCTTGTATCCACAGCCAGTGTCACTCAGAATTCAGTTGCATCTTTTTTAAGTGCAAAATGTCATTAGTTGTACCAGAAGCTGACATGAAGTAGCATTTCCACCTAATTGTCTTATCCTTTTACTGACAGCTTGCTGTTGCCCTTCCAAAACCTTGTCAGTTGGAATTTTACTGAAAAAGTGCATTTGGTACCATTTTGAAGCAGCATTTTCCTTGAAAAGTATTTTGAAGAGTGAAGGAGGAAGGGGAGATAGGCCAGCTATTCTGTCGTACAAATAAAAGTGAAAGCCTTTGCCATAAAATTGTCTTGATTCTTTGTCTGCTTTCATTGTATTTTCTTTTCCCAGAATATTAATGTGCTTCCTGCCTAGAATCCCAGAAGATTTTTATGTATGGCAAACTCTCATACCATCCATTCAACTGCTATCAATTTCTCTCATATGGAAAGCTGGCAGCATAAAAGATTTTTGTTCAGTGAAAATGGTATTTAATAACCTTTATTCACAGTAATACCCTGGTAAGTATATTACTGTTAGTATATCCAGTATTGTATACCAAGATGACTATTAAAATAAATCAAGAAATACTTCCAGGTAACTTCAAATAATTAGAGCAATAAGCTTGTGCTGGCAGCGTCAGCCAATATTATAATCATGGTACTAATATTTGGCATTCAAAAAGATGATGGAGGCTACAAAATTTATTCATACACAATGAATAGGTATCATGTGATGCATTACCAGTGTCAAAGTGGAAAAAATGAAGATCATAAATGCAAGCCCATTAAATTATCTGTAATGAATAGCTAAGGATGAGATTTTAACATCTTTATCCAAAGATTTTTGTTTAGACCTACTAAAATTCTACCCTTTCAAGGTCTTGTCTCCTCACACTTGTGAGGACTAAGTTCTTCTACCAGATCATTTTCACAATCAATTTCATGTTCAAGTATAACCCAAACCTATTTTTCTGGCCCAAATTGCATAGCTATCTGGCTGCTATAGTACAGATGCCTTTCCCATTGCAGTTTCTGCCAGTATGAGCAAGGGCTTACCATAGGAGCAGTTTGCAAAATCAACTGATTTTTTTTCCTATGTCTCAGGTGATGAAACACTTCTAATTTGCAGCTCACCTGAGCCCTGTATCTGACTGAAGGGTCTTTATTTTTTTAATTCCTTTCGAACCTTCTGATTTGAATTGAACAGATGGTTAAACCAAAGTGGGGAAAAGGGAAGAATTTCACTTTCCAAGTTCTTATGAAGCTCCAGTTTCCAAAACACTTCTCGGCTATGCTGTTCTCATCTCCCATTCATACTGTGTGTAATGAAGATAAGCCAATTGACATTGATGAGTTTTGACAACAGGACACTCACCCCAGGTCTGTGAAGACTTCAGATAGGAGGCTTGTATCCTAAAGTTGTAGTTTTTACATTATCAACTTGAGGAGTCACTTTTGTTGAGACATAGGTTTAGTTTTCAACATAAAGTAGGTAGCCACAACTGTCTTAAATACTTTTTCCTTAAAAAGGGGTAGATGCCTTACTTTACTGTAAAATAGCAGTGCTTTTTGAAAATCTCGCATCTATCATTTGCAGAACACACCTCTGAAAGTAAATAACTGCTGCATTAAAAATGAACAAAACTTTAAATGGTTCCAGATGATTCCAAAAGATAGACTCCAAATCATAGGTGATGATTTTAAATATGCTCAAATCCAGATATTTGAAAATTATTTTGAAATTATTTTGAAAATGTAGAAAAAAATATGTCTGCCTGTTTTGCATGGTAAGGACCAGAGGTATAAGTTTTGAACTTCTGGGAAGTGAATTATGAAAGCCTGAATGTTGGGTACAATGGAATGAGTTTGTATCAGCCTATAAAGGAAATTATTATCGTTAAAAGTCTGTATCACAAGTCCAGTGCACAGAGGATAGAGAAAAATGTTTTAAAATTCTTTTCAAAGTTTAGAAAAAGGATTGGGGGATATTTTAGTAAAAATACAAAAACTCAGAAGATGGCCAAAAGAAAATCAAAAGGCAAATTATCACCATGTTGGAAAACAAACAAACTAATTAGAGCATCAGATAGAAGAACATGTGATGAACCAATAGGGAGTGTAAAAGTCATGGATAAAGAGATCAGGGGAACATTTTTTGTAGATCAAGAATATTTGTTATGGTATAGGATACTCACAGAAGTTAGCAGACTGGAAAGAGATGCTGAAAATGCTAAAAGTAATAAACACAAGTTAGAAAGTGTGAAAATATTACCATTTTATGTAAAACAGCATGTATCAATACCTCTGCTATATAAGGGGAGAAGAAAGGAGAAGAAATAAAAGAACTGATAAGGAAATGAACTCATAGATTCAATCCTAAAGGCACAGAGCCCTTAAAATGACACAGAAAACAAAGGTTCAGTCATTAAAGATAAGGAAAGATTACAAAGCAGAAGATTGAGACTTTACTGTATTGCAGTGCAGGATATGCAATTGTGAAAATAATAAAGGGATAGCTAGAGAAAAGTACCTTGATTCAATGTTACAGCACTTAAGAGAACATGATTTAAACTGAAGAAAGGCTGTACTCTAAAGGAATTAACAGAGAATTATTTAAAAGAAAGAGAGTGAGGAAAAAGAAGGTAACCCTCCCCAGTAAATAAAACAACATTAGCTAATATATGCTAGCTTTTTCCCAGTCCTGATGCCCTTATGACTGATGCAACAGTACACCTTTAGATTAATTCAATATTCACTTATAACTGCTTTTACAATTTTCACAGTAGCATTTTTCACCTCCTAATACGCTTTACCTTGTGACTTATTAATAGTACATCAGACTGGTGAGAGAGAGGATTTCTACCTTTACCTCCTTACATTAGTCTTGCAGATATTCCTTTTCTCAGGCCTTGGGTTTGAGCCCCTGTTGCAAACATGGATGCCTAAATTCTTTGTGAATTTTAGTAAACTCTCCTCCTAGGTGGATGCTAACTGGAGAAAGCGATACATGACTGATGTGCAACACTTGAGATTCTGCATACTCTTGTATGCAAACTGGGAGTTGTGGGATTATATAATTATTGTGGCAGTGTGTTTCCATTCATATTAGAATACTATCCAGTTATTTTAAAGCTGTGAAGAGTTTACATTGGTATTTTTATCTGCATATCTTTATTCTTAATTATATATATGGTTTTAAAGCCTTGATAGCTTTATAATTGTGTATTCTCTTCTGTCATATAAAGACTGAATCTGAGCTCCTCTAGGAGTCTGTTATTGTTGTTTTTATAGCTTTGCTCCAGTTAGGAGAATGATTTAATATTAAACATTAAAGTATTCCCTTTTTGTCTCTCAGAGATAGTCATGTTGATCCTCTCTAAGAGGCATCATATGTCTGTCTGGTGAAGCAGTGTCTTGCTCCTGCATTAGCAGACAGGGCGCTAACAAGTTAGAATTTGGCACCAGAGGTGGCAGTAGTCAAAGGGGTATGTATAGAAAATGCTCTTTCTTCCCCCAGTGTCCATTTGCAACAGAAGGCAAATCCTGGAGACAACAAGAAATGTATAGAAAATGTATACAGTTAGCACAGACAGTATAAATCTAAACTCCATTTCTTAAAAGCCTGGGTTGCGAGGGCGTAGTTTGAGTCAGTTTACCGTAACCAGTAGTTCATAGGCAGCATACCACCTGCCAGCCCCTCGATACTTCTTATACAGGAAATTGTAAAGTTAAGCTAAATCATGCTGGTAGTGATAGCCAAGGATGATACCATTTCCTTATACTTGCACCCAAGGAATAGCAAAGGTTGGAAACCTTTATTAGGGACCCAATTCTCCCTCACTGAATGATGATGTCTCTCAAGGGAATTAGGCTGCTGCCTTCTGAGAGGATGGTGGCCATAAATGAATGAAAAAAAGAGAACAAGTTTCTGAAGGTGTTCTGCTGAGAAGAGAACCAGGTTTAATAGTGATGTGATTCAAACTTCAGTAAAAGTCACCTTTAAGATAAGCCATACATATTTATTTATTTAAGTCTTTTTTCATTGATCAGCTTTTCCAAGGCCTCAGTCCTGAATGCCCTTTCAGTTTGTCAATATCTTTTTTTAACCAAGACACCATAATAGAGCTTTTCAAACACTGAATAATTCCACTCTAGTGATTCTGCAAAAAAAACTATTACATTCTTTCTGTGCATTCTCATGATAAGATATATGCACTTGAAAGCAGTAAAAATAAATCTTTAGTAAATTCTGTAAGATACCTTATCTAAAATTTCACTGTATTTTAATCTAATTTGCATCTTTATTGAATCTTACCTATTTCACCTAATTACAATCTTAAGACATATACCTTATATCTTTAATATTAGTACCTTACAAATATCTATAGGACTAAAAATGAACTCTAAGGACAATAAAGATTTTTGGTTTGTGATAGAATTTTGCTAAAGAATGGCAAGAATATTTTTTCCCCTTCTCCAAATAGTATCCATTCTTCTGTCAACACAGTGTGTGCTTTCTCTTCTCCCTCTGCTTTAATTCCAATTCCATCAAAAATCAGAATCCTGTGACTGATGTTCAAAATGAGCTGAGGTGATATTGAGGTTTTGAACTTTATCTGAGCATGTCACTCACTTGAAGGAATTCCAGACCTCAAATGGCTCAGTGCCATTCTTCAGAAATGAGACAGGAGCAAGTATTGATTTTTGTTTTCTTTTAAACTGAGTACCTAATGAGCAAATGAAGATATGGTTGGTCCAGGATTTATTAGGTGATCTAAAAGAGGCTTCTCAGAATTCAAATGTATGGAGAACAGTTTATTGCAATTCTGCTTTGTCTTTTTTTTTTTTTTTTTTTCTCTGAAGGAGATTGTTTCTATGTTACTGAGATTTTGAGCATAGATTAGATCAGTTACACCATATTGCATTTCCATAGCTAACTCAAGCTCTTGCTTGGCAAACTTATATTCTTTGGATCTGACAAGTGACTGTTACAGTACTACAGCATATTCTTGTTGGTACTTGAGAAAGTAAACAAAATTAAAAGCCACTGGGAAAAGAGAATACTTTGCTCCCTGAAGGCACAAGTGTTTCTTCAAGCTGAAAATTACAGATTTATAAGAAAAGCCAAGTACTTTCTCAAAAAAAAATAGGTGTCTCAAATCCACTGAAGGTGAGATAAATATATTGAACAGACAACTGAATCCAGTGAACAGGTAAGAGGAAAATGCATCCTATCTTAACAAAAAATTATTAGTATACAGAGGAATGGAAAAAATATTCAGATCAATTAGAACTGGGAATCACTTAAAACCCTTAACAAATAAAATGTGAAGTCCTACAGACACATATATATACACAATTATATAATAGGCATAAAAAGATGCAGACTTGCTACAACTAGGGAGGTTTTAAAAGCTTTCATCAGCTTATGGTGAAGGGATGGGGCCAGGTCAAGGTCCCCCATGCCACAGAAAGGAGAGGAGGTTAGAGGAATCATGTAATGGGGAGAGAAGCAGAGACAAAAGCTCAAACCACCAGGCTTGCTGTTTCTGCTGTGACCAGCACAATCAGATGACAGAAAAGTGCTTTCAGTGGGAGGGATCACATCTCTCTCTTCTCTTACTAGTTACAACTGATGCAACCCCAAGAAGGCTGTAACAAGCCAGCTTTTATGGGTGAAAATATAGGTAATGCAAGCAGAAAGACAGTGGCTGCTTTGCCATCTGGGAAGTCTGTCATCACTGTCAACTGCCTATTCTGTCTGTCCACCCACAGAACTGGTCCAGACTAGTTTCAATTCAGAAAAACCTGAACTAGATTGTTTTAAGTCAATAGATTTTCAAAAGGTAATTTTATCTGCAGATTTAACATAGAATTGTGTTAATAACTTCTGTGTTTTACTGAGTTCAGTGAGAACTGAACCCACCTACATTTTATGACGCCTAATTGCTCTTCTAAATCTACATTGGAATGTTATATAGGATTAAATCCTTAAAAAGTAGTAATTCATAAAAAAATAACCTTATCATGCTTTAAGAACATAAGTGGGCTTGGGGCATCCTTCTTTGGTCATTGTGTTTTCCTCTGCATTCAGATCTACAAAGATTACAAATATATTTTAAACATGTAGAAAAATGTTTGCCATATGTGTGTGTCCAGAGTTAGTGTAAGAGAACTCAGATTGCCTCTTTCAAACTTCTGGTACTAACAATAATTAATATTATTGATTTGGCTCATTAAATATGCTAATTCTTTAAAAGAAAGATATTTAAATGCATTATTGATGGAATGAGGGCAATACAGCTCTTGAATTGAGAGTGGGAGAGATATGGAGAATATGTCTCCATTTCAACATACATGTTCCCTTCACTCTTGTTTCTCTGAGTTCCTGTGTCTTGTGTTCCTTCACAGCTGTGACTTCATTATGGTACAAAAGATGCCAAACCCTCTTAGTAGGTGAAATTTACTCTGGAATGAAGAACTGCTATAACAATCACAGTGCTATGTAAGTGAGCAGAGCTCAGGTCTAGGTTTTTATTAAAGAAAACCCCCACAGCTGCTGTGTATGTTACTGGAAGGTTTCCCTGTGGGCTGCAAGAGGACTTAGTTGTAAGTGATGCAGTACAGCATTGAGAGAACTGCCTCATTTAATGACTCTGCTGCCAGTGGCCCTCACTGGTTAATACAGAAGTAGTATACCCAATCTGCCATTCCCATAATCCCGGTTCCTTCAGACACTCCTCTACATGAAGCCAGACTAATTTAACAGCCTAAACTTCATTAAGAAATTCTTTAGAAAACCGAGGTAGTTTTACTATAAAAGTACACAGTGAGATCTTATAATTCGCTACAGCACTGGGCATGTGAAGCCTTAAAATGAGAAGTAGAAGACAACAAACCATGTATGTGAGTTTGTGGTTTGGTTTTTAGGGTGGTTATTTTTTTTGTAATTTCAGGTGAAGGGCTTTTTCATACTTAAGAGTTTTGCAAGTAACTGCAATTCTGTAAAAGTACTGTGGCACCAGGTTATGTATTTTTACTGAAAGTACCAAAGAATCTTTCCCATTCATCTTGAGAATGCAAATTTATGTCAGGCTTTGATACTATGATGTAACAAATGATATACTGTACTGTGGCAGCATGTAAAGAAATACACTATATTTGTATAACATGCATGGGACCAACACTAAAGAAGTCAACTTTAAGAAAAATAAAATATATTAGTGTGAATCATCAACAATCACATTGCGGTTTCAATGATCTGTTTATGTCTGCCTCCCTGCAGCATTAATGATTACATGTAGTAACTCAGTGTATAACAATTAGCTTGGGATTACAGAATCCATCTGAATGCCAAGCAATAAGTCTTTATGTTAAGATGGAAATTCTACTGCCATCCATTTATTATAAAAGTCTCTCTCAGAATCTGATCTAATGTAGTATTTTGTCCAGAGTATGTATAATAATCTAAATTGCATTGCTATAATTAGATACAGTAGTGTTGATAAGTGCATTTCTAGAAACATTTTTTATTAAGATTTTTTTTATTGCTAACACTGGCTTATATTCAGCTCTAAGTACTTGATAAAAATTTCTGGTGTGAAAAAGATGTGTAATCACTCATTCATCAGTAATTCTTTATTATCTCATTTTCTCTTGGGAAAGAAAATATGTCGTATGCATCAATCAATAGATCGAATAATATGAAAATCTTAATCATGGTAAATGCATTCTGAGAATATCAGTTTAGAACCAGACCTGTCAATTTTTACAGACAAGAGCTGGCCTTTCAAAGCCAGTGTGACAATTTATGTAAGTGAAGACCTCCCCTTTCAACAAGGACTTTGATGGCCCAATCCTTCAAATGATCACAGGGTAATATTTTGATGCACCTGTCTAGATACCTGAATCTTGCAAGACTAAAGTTAATTAAAGTCAAACCATAATAAAAATTCAGCTTTTGTGATGGATTTTTGTTGTTTCATTTTTTGTTTCTTTGTTTCTTTTTTTTAAACTCCTGGGCCTTTCAAGTAGCATTAACGAGATAGCTTGTTTGACTCTGAATACAAGATCGCCCTGCCAGTAAAAAAAGAATCACAGGCAAACTTAGCCAAAGCAGGAAAACAAACATAGATCAGGAGAATATTAACTAACTGTCCTCCTATTAAACCCCAGTTTCACACTGTGTTTGCCCCATAGTCTATCAGATCATGGCTTAGGAAGGTAATGCTGGGAGTTAATGCTTTTGTAAAACATGAGTATCTCTAGCAGAGTCTTTTCCTCGCGGGGCTGATTCATGGATAGATGGCAGTACTAGTAAGTTTTAGAGAATGTTTGCTGCAAAGCCCCTGCAATGCCATCTTGAAAGGCAGACAATAAATGTAGTCTCAGACACAGCAGGATATGACTGGATCCTTTCAAATCACAGATATGCAGACCTTTCCAATCTTTATAGCCTTTACCTTTCTGGAGGGAGCATTATACTTGTGAAACCTTTACAGTAATTTTACATTCTCTTTTCCCAGTAAAGTTTTCACAGTAGGGTAGAAAAAGGCTATCAGAGCTCCAAATGTGTGTTTCTGGGCACACAAATCTGTTATTTCTCTTGGACCAACTATGCCTACTGAATCCTGCATGGATAATCCAAATGTAAAAATACACAAATATTGGCAGCCAATAGGAGGCTTTTCATCTTAAGCAAGAAAACAGAAGTAATTCTGATAGCTTTTCCAGGAGATGCCTGGTGGAGCTTATTTGCCAAAGTTTGAATCTGTAATGAACAGCCTACTGCTGTTTTTATTTTGAAGTCCTCATATTTAACACTTGTTGACGGATTGCCATGTACAGAATGTGTATAAACAAAGTGATGAGAAGAGTCTTACACATGAATGCCATGAAGGCAGACTGTTTATAAGTACTCATTCAGAATCTTTAGTTCGATGGCTTGTGAAATGACTCGGCCAGTGAAATGCAGCTTTCATTGGATACTATATGTGGACAACACAGCAGTGGGGAAGTCAAAAACTGTTAAAACACCACCTGCCTTGTAGAAAGGAATAGATGTTTTGGAATATCCCAGTGTTTTCAGTGAAATTCTGTGCAGAACCTTCCATTCTAACTGTCTTCTTGGAATTGTCCTGTGTAGCTGTGCAATCACAAGTCCTTCCATTTTTTTTATTCAGGTAAGAAAGGCTTCAGCACAATACTATAACATTTAGTTCAATATCACAGCTTTAGATTTTTGTTACAGCAGACCTATATTAGAGCCTTATTTAACATATCATAGATTTTCTTAGTTGTATAGATACAGACAGAGCACATATGAAGTGTATTGCTAGCTTTATGGGAAACTGCAGTAGCATGAGAAAACAAAGATTTCAGGGTATGAATCTAGGCCTAGTTATGGGTAAATTAACACAACTATTCATGGGGTTTTGGGGAGGAAAGAACATTGGCAGTAGATTGGATTCCGATAACAGTGTTGATAGCAATAAGGGGAAGAATTTGAAAGTATATAAAGAAAAATGTTTTAATGCTTTAAAAATTACTTTTAATGTTGAAACATTTCTGCTTTGAAAAATATTTACCAGTTTGTAAATGGATTGAATAACTTTTAAATTACTTTGGCCCAAACCAAATTAATATATTTTGGGTCTATTCGCATTTTTCACCTCTGATATGTTTTGCTATTTCCGAAAGAGCACCAGAAGAATCATTCTCACAACTGGGTAATCAGTATACACACTGTGACATATTGTAAGTGTTACAGGTTGATTTTCAGAACAGAGCTATCCTGGATATATAATTGAGGAGCAGTTCTTAAGCAGAGTACTTGCTAAGTTTTAGGAACATTATGGTACCTACAACTTTCTCTTAATTTTTATTACACCTGCTAAACTATAATAAAAGCTAAAATATGTTAAATGTCTTCTTAGTAATTTTTCGTGCATGAGCAGAATGCACAGCAGAGAATGACAGTTTGAACACATGCCAGTATAACCATATGGGGTGTTAGTGGTGGGAACTTAAAATGCTTTAGGCAGTTTCATTTCCCCGACAATGATGCCCAGAAAAAAAAAAGTCTTCTCCTTGAGGATGAGCTTTAAAAAGTAATAGATAGGCAGACATTTTCTAACACAATACTTTTCTAATGCTGTAGCTCCTCAAATTAATATTTGAGTTTAGAATAATGGAACTCAATCAAATTAGCTTATACAACCTATACTTTCTTACCTCTGTGTAAAAATGATTGTTTCTTATTTGTGTCTTCTTTCTAGTCCCTACTGCTAATACACCATTTTTTTTTTCTTCTGCAATCCTGTTTTACACCAAACAAACTCTACTAGTAACTTATTTAACAGACAGTTAACAGTATTGTAGCTCTCTCAGCTTTCTAATGATTTTGCTTTTTTGTTAACACTTTAGTCCCTAAATCTCTCTTTTCAACTTCTCAATTATACCAGCAATTGAATGAAGGCTTGGCTCTTAAAGCATAGTACGTGCCTGTGTTCTAAAATAACCTGGTGTGTGTGAGGAGGTAGATGGGAAGAATATTGATTCATGTGAATTTGTGAATCACTATTTCAAGGAAAGCAGTTCAAGAGAAGATACTTATCTCCTCTGCCAGTTTGAGGCTGATGAGCTCCATGCCCATTCTCAGTGAGTTCAATAGCAAAATTGTCACTGTCTTCAAATAATGCAAATATTTTTTGCAAAGGCAATTATAAGAAATGTCCATCTTTCTGTTCACTCTGCTGTTGTACTCAATAAAGGTAATGAACCAATAAATGCTGGCCTACCTGAAATCACCGGGAAAATTCACTGCTGTTGGTTGGTCTGGATTTTCTTTTTCTTTTTAGTCAGCTCTCCTTAGTGCATAAGGCTTAGTACACTAACTAGTATAGAAAATCACACCATCTGCCTGAGCCATGTTAGTTACAGCATGCAGTATAACTGATTAATAGTATGTTTTTTTCTTCTAATTAGTTTTTATCTAGTTACTTTTAAATACCACATATATTTTGGCAATCTGTGCACTGCTCTTTGTGTTTTAATGTTGATAAATAAGTTGTTTTGACATGGTCTTTATCTTTTAAAAGTTGACTGCAACTGGTACCAGCCAGTTCTTGGAAGGAAATTGGCTATAATTTACCTTGCTAACCATTTTACAGACTGTTTCAAGTACAGGAGGTTAATGTGGTGGATGTACATGTTATTAATTATAAAACTGGAGAACATCCTCCAGCTGAAATTAATTATGTTCTTTTGGGTGGGAGAACTCTAGTGTGGCAGTTGAGATGTAGGGTCATGATTCCCTGCATCAGTGTTATAGTTGATTCTATTAGATGTGACAAGCTTTGCACTCCAGCTAGATTTTTGTTCCTACAATAATGATACTTCTCCTGTTTTTGGTGCAACTTACAAAAAAGTCATATTTTCAACCATTTTTCTCATTATTTGTTGGTATGTCTGGACTCCCTTTCGTAATTATAGTGTACTTCTAAATCCTTTCTTCAGCAATTGCACAACAAAACTCCCTATTAATGTTTTTTACTTTACTTGGAAAAATGAACCATTTGAACATTAAGTCAACTGTGTATTCTCAGGCCAATAACTGGGGTTTTTTTCATAGCTTCCAATGCATGCCAATCCTCATTGCCAAATACATGTACCTACATTGAGTTTCACATCCCAGGATGTGGTGTGATTGTAAAGCCAAGGATGTAATGTATTACTCAAAGCAATGAAGCTCTGTTAAGGCAGCAAGTAATGCTTAGCAGAACAGTCTATAGCTTTAGGACTACAGGATTATGAACAGAAAATTAAGATTAGGAAAAGCTGCTTTTCCCAAATAGCCCTCTAAAATAAACCAATCAAAACATTAATATATAAAAGCGTGGATATTTTTCATGATGAAACAAATTGAGAAAACGTATCCGTTTGCTAACTTGCTTTAAGCAATTAAATGCAGCATATTAGGGCTTTTCTCTGTAGGCTTTGCTTTTCTCTAATCCTGCTGATTTAGAAGCCAACACAGCTAAAATACAGTAGGAAAATTGTTATAATTAGTATTTAAGAATATAATGGTACAAACCCCAAAATAGTGCATTCTAGTACGAGCTATACTTGTATAACACCTTTGCACTAAAGCTATATGAGAGTTTGTTCCATTGTAATTATCCTAGTATAAAATTGCACTCTAATCAAAAAGTTAGGGCAGAAAGAACTGTGCAGACAAGGCTGGTATTTCAATGAGCTGGGCTATTTTTCTGTCAGCCAGTATACCCAAACATCAAACAAAACCTAAGCAATTATATACACTAATCCTTCCCAATGTGAAGCTGCAGCCCAATGTGAATTCAAAAGCACCAAATTGCAAATCCTTCAAAAAGAGCATTTACAACTTATAATGGAAACTCCAACAGAGCTCTAACTGTAATAGTGTGACTACTGCAGCGATTATTCTTTATTGCCATGGCATTTACTGTTGAAATACTGGTGGGCAAATCCTAACATTCTCAAAATTAATGTGTGGTAACATCCTCATGTGAGGTATTGCCCAAGGTATGGTGTTTTGAAATGTAATATATCAAAATGATGATACTTCTCTATTTAAGTTGTTCTGGTCACTCACTTCATACAATTGCTGCTTCAAAGGTATTTTCATAATTTCAGAATAAATATATATATGAAATAGGAAAATCTGAAAAGCATTTGGATTCTGACTAATATTAATGAGGACTTGGAAAATGCCAACCTATCTCCAGTAGAGCAGCTTTATAGCTGAGAGAATATTATGGTAAAGTGTTCTCTTGTAATGATTAATTTCCCCTTGTGAGCAATACACTTATGGCCCAAATCAGCTACTCCATGTATAGAACTCATATTGTTTTCTGTCAAAATTCTGCCTGAAAAACAGAACTGTCAAGTCTGTCAGCAATGGCCTGATGGAAAGTAAATACTGGAGTATGAACAAAAATGAAAAGGGGCCATTGCATCTAAGAGAGAGTTCATAAACTCCATCCTGCTAGATTTTCTCCTTTTTAATACAAGAAAAATGATACTGCTGTTAGTTCAGTTTCTTGTATGTGTTAATGCATAGTTGGGCCAGCAGTAATCCATAGCCTATAATTAAAAAAAAAAAGTTTTTGTGTTTCAGATTTCATTCAGATCGTCATGTTGAAAATGCTGTAAAAAGTGTTACTGCCAGAAATGCAGAAACACTGCATTATTTAATTTAAATATTAAAAGTATTTCACAGCTAACCTATATGTTTGAACTATAATACATATTGGGGGTGATAGGAATCTTGTTATTTTGTATCTTTCATTTGCAATTGTTTCCCTAGTAGGAGACTAAAAAAACTGTCAAAACAAATCAGAAATTCTAAGAGATGATAGGGTTTGTTGAAAAAGGGTTGCTCACCTGCCTTCAGACTGAAACTCAGGAGGGACAAAGAGCAAACTAGGAAGTGGCAAAAGCAAAAGGAAGCCCCCAGTAGAGAAATGAGGAAGGGAAACAGACTTCCTCTAATATATATGGAAGCAGTGTAAAATAGTCACTATTTTACAACAAAGATGCAAAATAAAGTAAAATTTAAAAATTGGTTTAGAATCTTTATGCAGTGGGAAATCTTTCAGTGCTGCTATTTGCCATAATATTTATGTTGCATTTGCTTTATCACTATGGCAATATATGACACATGAATATATACAGATATTTAAGATGAGGTTTAGCAGCAGGTCTTCTGGTACTGGGTACCTGATGTTCACTTACAAGAAACAAAAAGAGCACACATTTTCTGAAGATAATTGTAGGTTGGACTGATAATTCTGACCTCTTTGACTTTTTTTTTATTTCAGCCTTTTTAACTTCCCTTATCCAGACAGATATTTCTTGTCATTCATAACCGTTGTTGCAGCTCACATCATCTAACTTCAAGCTCTACCAAACTCAGTGCCAGGAGAAGGAGGGCCATATCCCTTCTGTTGCTAATAGACCTTCTAAGAACTGTTAGGTGACTTGAGGTCTCCTTCAGAAGAGCCCATCTTTCTCCTCCACTGACTATATAGAGCTCCTCCAGACCTACGTGTCTAGAGTTCATGTGTGGTTTTGCCTTTTTATTTTCCTCAGTGGTGATTTTTAGCCTAAAATGTAAAATAAACAAGTATATTACTACCATCACTTTTACTACTTTCAATGTCCGTTCAGTACATGTATACATTATTTTACTTCCATATACTATAGAAATCACTAAACCAAGATCTTGTTCAAATTCTAATGGTTTTACTGAGAAAAGCCTCTTGCCCTGTGGGTTTCTTATATATATATATTATTTTGAAAATTTCTTTTTTCAACCAGATGGTTTATGTTAATTAAGTCTTATCTTAGAGACATCTTTGTCATAAAGTACTTCTAGAACAGATTAGCACAATTATATAAGTACTTTTGCTTGGAGGATTACTGAAAGAATTGCTACCTCACAGGGGAAGTGCTGCTATAATTTTATCTTTAATTTTTCCAACATCCTTGACATTTAAAGATGGTTTAATATTATTATTAAATTACAAAAAAGAAGGGGGTTGTATTTGTATTCATTTTACGTGTGTGCTTACACTCAGAAAGATGGCATTTCAAAACCTTTCCTAAATATGTCTTCTCTTTTATAGTAAACAATACAGAAGACATTCTATAGATGCCAGTGTCTGTTACCTTTTACTTTAGTACTTGTTACAAACTACTCAAGAATTTAAGAATGTATTTGCCTTTCATTTGTCTCTATGGGCTACAAACTGTGATGCCATATAGTAAGTTCAGAGAATTTGCCTATAAAAGCACCAAGTCCTTAACAACATTCCTACTGAAGGTTATAATTTTCTTTTTAGATTCAAAGCACAAGAACATTGAAAAAATAATTCAAATTTGTTAGCGTTTGTCACATAAGTCCGAAATCATGCCAAAATTTGATAGGCTTTGTAATTCTGAAGTTTCTTACTAAACAAAAACAGTAATTCAAGGTGATCAGTGGGAAAAAAAAAAACCACAAACAACAAACAAAACAAACATTAAAAACAAGCCCAGAATGGTAACGTGCAAAGGAATCTGGGCATACCTTTTGATGTTTTCATTACAAAACAGTTACTTTCAGAACCAGTCCTGCCCTACGGGTAGTAGAGACATTACACAACCTCTTGCCACTCCCCCAAATAACCCGAAGGTATTCGTTTACTTTGACCTATCAAATGCAAAAATCGATACAGCCGATGTGATCTCAGTTGGGCTGTGTAGTGCACGTTAGTGTAAATTGCTACTGGATTGAATTGGACAGAATAGGGAAAAAAACTCCACCTTACATTAGGCGCCATGATGCTTCAAAACACAATGAAAGGGAGGTTTATTGTAAAGAAGTAGTAACCACAACAACAACAACCCACTGCCGCCACCCAAGGGAGGCTCTGGGGAGGCGAAGGGAGCACTCGTGCTGCCAGTGCCGTCGAGACGGAAAGCCACGAGGCGGCTTGTGGTGGTCGTCGCTTCCGGTCTGAAGTGCGCACGCGCTACCAGGAGCACGCCGGGAAGGGCCTGGCGCGTGGTGTGGTGTGGTGTGGTGTGAGGAGCGGCGGGGCGGTCTCTGGAGGCCTGCGGACGAAGCTAGCGGCGGGGAAGAAGATGGCTGGGTTCGGGCCGACCGTCAGCCCCAAGTAAGGCACGGGAAGGGCAGGCGGTCATTTGGCACAGCACGGCTCTCCTTGGGGTCTGGGGCGGGCTCGGCTTGGCGGTGCTCCCTATTGGTGTTGGTGCGGGCCCGTGCCCGGGCCCGTGTTGAACGGTGAGTGCGCGGTGTACGGTGGGGCTGCTGCTGTCTGTGACGGGTGCAGCTCCTGAGGTGATATTGTGCTAGTTTTGTTCTCTAGGAAGTTTGTTTCGTTGTTTTTCTGGAAAAAGAAAAAAGTTTAACTAGTAAAAGCTAAATTGTGTGTTTTTTGAGGAGCAAAAAGATAAATGGTTATGCAGATTTTTATTTGCGAAGTGATGTCATATTTTGAAAAAAAATTGAGACAATGCTATTGAGCAAAGTAGTGATTCTGTTACTAGGATGATTTATTTAAATATTTAGCCCAACATTACTAATGTGGCATTATGCATTACTTAGCTTTGTTGATGTCAAGGGCTGGCTGTGTGTCCCGTACTGTCATGTTACTGTGACGTGTCATGTCATCACCAAAACCATTCCAGGTTTACATGTCCTCATCTCTCATGCTTTCAACAGTGTTGTTCCACTGACCTGAGGGTTTGTGTTTGGAGAAAGAGAACTGTATTTTTGTAGCCCAGTTGGATGGAGGGCTACAAAAGGTTGGAGTTAGCTGTCTTCGTCTTGATCTGTCACTATGGGGAATGTAAAAACAAAACCTAATTGTACCACTGTGAACTGACAGTGAAGTAGGAGATTGAAATAGAAAATGGAAACGTATCTGGCTTCATAGATGTCACTGATTCCTAAGGGTTTAGGTCTGCTGTATAAATACTCTGTTAATGCGACAGCCTGCCAAAGACTTTTTTTTCCAAGTTTGTCTCTAATTACTGTGCATTTATGTGGAATAAGGATAACAATCTGATTTAGTATGCATTGCTGATGAGCACTAAAAATGCAGCTTGCACACCTTTTTTTGTTTGTTTCTGTTTTTAAGTGTTTCCCTTACTCTAAAGCTCTTAGGAGTCATGCAGAAGGCAGCAACTAGTGGGATATTTTTTAGACATGAGGAGAGTATTCTGATTCAGATGGGTCTGCTGTTAAAGGGAGATACTACAAAACTTTCTGAGTGTTGAGTCAGAAGCAATTGGTTAAAGGGCTGCTGACTAACAGGCTTCATACACATTACTCTCTCTAATCAGGGAGACTGCAAGTGGTGATTAAAGCTCAGTGTTTCTAAGAATTATACTGCCCTACTTTTTCAGGCAGACCAACATGCCTGAACTGTGACCAGAGAAGCATGTTAACAGCCAATGTCCATAGTCCAATGGGGCAGACATTGTCTGATCAAAATTTTAAAAGAACTGTAGTCAAGAGCAGATCTGCTGTCATTTCTGAAGCCCTAATGAGCAACTGTAACTGTTGCAGTACATAAAATACTAGGCCTTTTCAGTGAAGGTGATGTTAAAACTGAATATTTAATAATGTATTTGTTTTTTTCATAGCTTAAAGAAAGGTATTGTTGACTATAAATCTACAGAGATCAAAGTGGCAATAGTTAGTGTTTTTCAGACAATAAAGACTAGGTATTATAGACCTGTCCTATTTTTTGTTTTCCTTACAAATACAGCTGGTATAACTTGCACAAAATGTAGTAAGTTATCCATAACCTAATCCAATTACTTTTGAAGTCCTTTGCTTGCTGTCTGAGTTTAAGTGGCAAATAGGACTTCAGAATCACCACCTAAGTAAGTCCTCTTTAGAGCATTGATTTCCCCAAGTTGACCTTGGGGAAATGTTGAGGGTTTTTGATGTTTTTTTTTTAAAGTACCTGAGGACTTTTAACTCTTTTCTTTCTTCTTCTTTCTTTCACCAAAGTGGGTATGTAATGAAAAGGAAAATGGGGATGAGGAAGTAGGCTTTAAAAGGAAGCAATTAGAAATTGTTTGTATGACGTATGGAATGGTTTTCAAAGTGTAATAAGTATTTTGAGGGAATAAGCAATATAGTTCTCAAGTGTGGCTTCTCTGCAAAAAAGCTAAGAGATTAGTTAATCTTTAGTCATTCCCATGTCAGTTTAGTATTGTTACCTCTACACTGGGGAGGCTTTGAAAATAGGACATCTGCCACAAATTTTCATTGGAGAGTTAGTCCATGCACTAATCGATTTCTTCCATCAGCACACATACCCCTCTGAAAAATTTGGTGGTAATATCAGTCAAATTCAGATAGTCAAAGTAATGGGACTTTCTTTTATGATTAATAATATATATATAGATGATGATTCACTGAATAAATTGAAGAGTTCCAGAAATCAACATAAATGGGAAAGAAAACCCCCATTGTTCTATCAAATGCAGCTAAAGAAATGGGAGTCAAAAGAAGCAGGCACCTTGCTAATGTCTATATTTCTTTATAAAAAGAAATATACAGCTCAACAGTCTCCTGTATGATATATTTTTAATTCATTTCTTGTTCCTTGGACAAGGTAATAACGGTGTTCCAGTTTAATCCAATAACATATCTCCAAAATGATCAGTGTCCTTATTTCAGGCCTTGGCTCCTTTCTGCTTTGATTCAGCTCATATGGTTCCTACCCTTTGAATCTGTGCTCACCTCTTCTCCGTGCAACTTGACCTTTTGCAGCTTTTCTCCCCCCTCCCATTTGCCACACTCTTTCTCCTCTCTCTTTCATCTTTCCATACATATTAACTCAGCAGGATTTTTGCTCTAACCTTAATTTTCTTGCATCCCAAAGCTTCACAGCTAAAAGGTTGCTACTAATCCTCTCTCTATTTCTCTTTCTCTATAGGGTATTTTATTCATCCACTTTCATTTCCACAAATACTTTGTATACATAGACATTTACTCAGACTTGTGTATTGTCTAGAAGAAACTATTTTTCTAAGCCATTTTTAATGCATTTTGAGGCTCACCAGAGGTGACAAATGTAGAACCATATCTATACGAGGGAAAAAAAAAATCTTATTTTTAGTACATCATTAAAATTGTATAATATTGA
This sequence comes from Megaceryle torquata, assembly GCA_024611175.1. Classification (NCBI taxonomy): domain Eukaryota; kingdom Metazoa; phylum Chordata; class Aves; order Coraciiformes; family Cerylidae; genus Megaceryle; species Megaceryle torquata. The sequence continues at coordinate 200,393 of JANIJG010014360.1, forward strand.
GGGAAAAAAAAAAAAAAGAATCTCAGCAGTCAGGCAGAGGAAAACATTTCTATTTACCATAGATGAGAAAGACAGCAGGATCTCTCTTTCCAAATCAGTCACAAAATTAAGTGGACAGCCTATAGATGAAAGTGTCATGTTTTCAGTACGCAAAACTATTAGGCTAATTTTGCAGATCAGTTTGATTGAATGGGGAGGTTGGTTAGAGGGCAAAGGTGCTTAAAACTTCTAATGTGGCACAGTTCTAGGGCCAAGAAACACAACCCGTTCATGACAACTTTAAGGTAAAAGGCTTGCAGAAGTCTCCTTTGAACCTGCAGGCACTGTGGATTTGTTCAGTTACAGATGGGCTAGGCAGAATAGTCCTCGAGGAAGAACTCAAGGAAAAAGCAAAGCTAGAGCAGAAGTTAGAGCTTTTTGCACAGATGGCCACTTGCATAGTAAAGAGAACAATCCATGGGAGAGGATTAGCTTTGACCTTTTTCAGCATGAAGAGTAATGTTTGGAGAAGACTAGAAAGGGTGTTTTCAGCAATACCACACAGTCTGAACATTTGCATATATACTATTAATGAAGAAAATATTTTGTCTTCTGTGGAAACTCAGTGTCCTGAAATTCAAGGAATATTTATTTGCACTAGCACTTCCTTTTTAGTTAGGCATTGTGTTTTGGTGTTTTGTTTTGTTTGTTGTTTGTTTGTTTGTTTGCTTTTTAAATTATTTATTAGCTGTTTTGAAAATGACAGATGTCATAAAATGACAGATGCATAAAATTCACACACTTACTTGCATTAAAAGAAACCATTCTGTTGGGATATGGCTGTGGAAGTTCTCGGAGATCATAAAATTTAATGCAACAAAATGCAATCTAATTATATTTTATAAAAGTGTTAAAACGTGTTCTAAAGAAGTGAGTAGTGTGAAATCCTCAATGTACTGAAGTGAAAAAGCAAAATTTCCTTTGTCATCAATGAGATGATGACTTTGTGCTATTCGAAACAGGGATTTCAGTGAGGTTTCTTGCTATATGTTTTGACATGGTGAAAGACCAAAAAAACCTTTATTCCCTTATTAGGAACTATTTACCAGCTGGTGAAGAATTGGGTTCTTAGCTAGCAAAATTCGTTCACTATTTGACTTGACACTAAAATGGTCAGTGCATGTGTGGTGCACTTCCCAAGGGTCAGGGCTAAATGAGGGGAGGGGGAGATGGATAAATAAATGTGAAGGACATTCTGTGAGGCCTTTTTGATTGTAAGTGGGACAGACAGGGAATGGCTCTGTGAAGATTGATGGAAAACACCTGCAGAGTACTTTGTCACAGAAGTCAATTTGCCTGCTGGTTTTCTAAGAAAAGCAGTTTGAATTAAAGCTATCATGGCTTTATATCTCTCCTGATCTTTCCACTGTAATTCTGCATTTAAGCACGTGCTTGTAAAACAAAAAGATATCACATGGAAAATATTAATGTTATCTTAGGAATTGATTCCCCGTTGCATTATTTGCTGTCTATTCTTTTTACCAAGACTCATATTTAATACCTTTTTCAAAGGCTTTACTTCAGAAGAAATGATAAATGTCTAATCACCTATGCCTCTCAAAAGTAGTGGTACTAATATTAAAAAAAAAAAAAAGTGCCTTATATTAAGCTATCACTTGGTGAATACATACTGTTGGTTGTACTTCTACAATAAGAATAATACTGGCAGAAATAATACAAATAATCCAAGAAGACACATAGCCCTGTATAGGAATACAAGGGGTAACCACAAGAAAAAATGTTTGTTCTTTAGCTTTGTTTCATTAGGTAAAGATAGTAATAGTCTCTGGTTTAGGCTGGATAAATGGAAACACTTGTTGAAATCCTATATTCAGGCACTTTCTCAACTTTTTTCTTTCTAACATCTTGTCCCCGTTTGGGTGAGAACAGAGCTGCTTCTGTTCAGTGATTTTACTTTTCAGTTCAGTTCTTCTAACTAACTGCACTGTCTGAAGTTAGCTGCCTGTTTTCACAGACAGTGTCTGCTGCTGGCAGTGATAACACCCCGTGTTTAGAGTTACTACCAAGGATTGGTGTGCAGACCAAGGCCACTGCGGGATCTTGTGAACCACACTGGGGGGTGCAGAAAGGGAAAGGCCACGCCTGCAGGGATGAGTGGACAGGACAGGTGACCCCAAACTGACCAACGAGGTATTCCAGCCCATATATGTCATACTGGGTATAAAGCTGAGGGATCTGGAAGGTCTATAGCTTGCTCTCTCTGGGGGCTTCTGGGCTCTTCTCCCTTGGCCTGCTTTGCTTGGCTTGGCTTGGCTCAGCTCATGTTCTCTTTCGGTTCCTTCCTTGGAGCATCCAAGGAGGACTCTGTCTGTTCTGCCTTCAGTCCCAATCGGTGTCTTCCTGAATCTGGTGCCAGAATCCAGCTCCTGAACACAGCTCCCATCTTCTGCAGGGCCCAGTCTGGGACTCCCCCGGTGCTTGCTTCGCAGCATCAGTGGTGACAGTGATGTAATTACCATCAGGGGCTTGGGTTCGATACTGGTTTTGTATATATTTGTATATGTTATATTTTTGTTATTATTATTTTCATTAAAGCTGTTTTAGTTTCCTTTTCTAATCCCTAAGTCTCTCTCCCTTATTCCCTTACTCTTCCCCTGTGGGGAGGAAGGTTAACAGAGAGTGTCTGTTACAGGTCTAAGGGGCCACCCTGACCCTAAACTGTGACACATCTGGTGAAGATGGTCTTATGATGGGAAATCTGTCATGATGTGGGGAAGTCTTTCGGGGGAATGGAGAGGAAACCCTTAACAGTTTTTATTTAGAGTTTCACTATACCATCTTTCTATATGAGAGAAGATTCTATTACCTAAAATTTCAGTATCTTTTGGGGAAAAAAAATGTTGATTCTTCAATAGATTTTTGTGAGGAACTCTTCAAGAATAAGTTGAAAGGCTTTTGCATATCCAGATCTAGGTGTTTTTCACGTTCTGAGACTAGGATATATAAATGCATATATATTAATTTTTTTTTTTACTAACCAAATGTTAAGCAAATGTTTGTCGTGTGTTTCCTATAGACTTCTTACAGGTTTTAAGACACTGGTGGACTAAAAGAAATGTGTGTCAAATATGACATGAAAATAGCCTTAAAACCAGGCAGCAGATCTGCATGCGCGGAAAGAGAAAGAATCACGGATGTGTAATGCTTGGGTAACACTGCCCTTTTATGTAAATATTAGTGTAGCACTTAGTCAAAGGTAATGTCTAGAAGTATTCTGATATAAACTGAAATCAATTTAAATTGGAATGTATAACTAGAAACATTCTGAAGTATAGAAGACTAGAATTCGGATCAGTATGGTGATGGCTGGGTTTATGTCTGGAGATGTGAGCCAGGGTAGATGATTAAACATGAATATTTGAGTGCTTGGGAGCTGATGGCCAGATCTTTTCCTACTTTTTAGTTTATCTCTTTTTCTCCCCTTCAGGTTACCGTGACCTACTAAATCTAGTAACTTCTTTAGTATATGTAAGAGAAATACTAATTTTGTAGATATTATTTCCTGGTGATATTTGATGAAGAGCTGGTTTTTCTTCCTTTGTTTTTCTCAGGCTCTGGAAAGCATTTCCATGTCCTTGTTTGACAGTGTTATAATAAATTTTACTTTCTCTTTTTCTAATAACCTATTATATTAAATCTTAAATGTACAGTGGAATAAAACCCCCTCCCTTTTCTTGCTATAAACTCAGAAATTAAAAATAAGACCTAAAGATATTCCAGCCAGGGTATGAAATGTTAGTCTATGCTGTGTTAGAGGTCATTACATAATCTGGTATGCAGCGAAACAGATTAGATTAGAATACTGTCCTTTCCCAAGGTCCGTCCTCCCCCCTCCACCCCGGGTTTTAATTTCTTAAAGCTGTTGCTTTACCTGTTAAGTCTAGATAATTTAAATGTTATCTCTTCCACTAGAAGCAGGTGGAAGAATGCTCATATTATTCTGATGATACTCTCTGAACCTTTTGAAGCAAATCAGGGATGGCACTGATGATCTATGGTTGTTTGAAAACCTGTAGAAATTTTTTGCTTATTTCTCAAGGTGTCCTTTTTTTTTTTATGTGAGTCTGTGTAAGGTCTGCACAAAATTACACGTTAACTTAAGTAGATTTAGGAATCAAACTAGCAATGCTTGTGGGAGGACAGTTGTATTCTGTGTGTTGTTTTAGTATCGGGAAAACCGATCCAGTACTTGATGGGCCAGATCCTGATTTCCTGTCTGCTATACAAAAGTCTGCAAGGAATTCAGTTTCTGCCCTCACAAGAATATGTGTGTACTGCTGCGGGCTATTGACTTAAGGTAGTAAAGACAGTCCAAATGATGATATTCAAAAAGCAGCATAAGATCATTGTGTTTCAAAGGCCTAAAAATTGATCCTTATTAGAAGAACTCTTAGCGCGTGAAGCACACTAAGCATCTGTGAGACTGCTGCATTTGGAACTGCCCCAGATGGCCCTGATAGCAGTAGGTGAATGAATCGGAGAATATTCATGGTTGGAAAGGACCTCCTAGATCACAGAGTCCAACCATATCCATAACAAAAAAACCACCTAAATACCCTGATCAAACACGACTTCAAAACCACAAAATAACCCCCTATGTGCCTCCCACTAGAGCATGTCCTGAAGCACCAGGTCTGCCCATTTCTTAAAGACCTCCAGGTATGGTAACTAAACCCCCCCCTGGGAAGGCTGTTCCAGTGCCTCACCACTCTTTCTGTAAAGAATTTCTTCCTAATATCTCACCTAAACCTCCCCTGCCACAACTTCAGACCCATTTCATCTGGTTCTCAGTAGTTACTAAGGAGAAGAGGCCAACACCTACCTTTCCACAACCTCCTTTCATTTAGTTGTAGAGGGCAGTGGGGTCCCCCCTCAGCCTTCTCTTCTCCAAACTAAACATACCCAGCTCCCTCAGCCTCTCCTCATATTACTTGTTCTCTAAACCCCTCATGAGCTTGGTAGCTCTCCTCTGGACATGTTCCAGCATCTCTATGTCTTTCCTATAATGAGGGTCCCAGAACTGAACACAGTATTCAAGATCAGGCCTCACAAGGGCATGGTAACTTCTCCTGCTGACTGCACTATTCCTGATACAGACTAGGATCCTGCTGGCCTTCTTGGCTGCCTGGGCACACTGGTGACTCATATTAAGCTGTCTGTCCACCAGCACCCCTGGGTCCTTTTCTGCCAGACAGCTTTCCAACTACTCATCCCCAAGCTTGTAGCGTTGCCTGGGGTTGTTGTGACCAAAATGTTGTGGCCTTGTTGTACCTTATGCAATTGGCCTTGGCCCATCAATCCAACCTGTCCAGGTCCTTCTGTAGAGCCTTCCTGCCCTCAAGCAGATCAACATTCCCACACCATTTGGTGTCATCTGCAAACTTACTGAGGGTGCTCTCAATCCCCATGTCCAGGTCATTGACAAAAATTTCAAACAAGATCAGTCCCAAAACTGAGCCCTGAGGGACACCACTGGTGACTGGCAGCCAGCTCCATTTTACCCCATGAATCACAGCTCTCTGGGAACAGCCATCCAGCCAGTTTTTAACCCAGCAAAGAGTACATTTGTCTATACCATGTTTCACCAGTTTCTCCAGGAGAATGCTGTGGGAGACTGTGTCAAAGGCCTTACTAAAGTCCAAGTAGACAACATCCACAGCCTTCCCCCCATCGAAAAGGCAAGTCACATGGACATAGAAAGAGATAAGATTGGTTAAGCAAGATCTCCCTTTCATAAAGCCATGCTGGCTGGCTCTGATCCCTAGGCTGTCCTGCAATTGCTATGAGATCTCACTCAAGATGATCCTTTCCATGATCTTTCCTGGTACTGAAGTCAGACTGATGGGCCTGTAGTTCCCCGGATCCTCCTTCAGGCCTTTCTTGTAGATAGGCGTCACATTAGCCACTCTCCAGTCATCTGGCACCTACTCTGTTGACCAGGATTGTGGAAAATGATGGAGAGAGGCTTGGTGAACTCTTCTGCCAGCTCCCTAAATACATCAGATGAAGTACATCAGTGCCCACTCAGACAGGTTGATCCAGTTACACAGAAGCAAGTGAAGTTCAGACGCAGCGTAAGTGCTGGATCTGTTGTCACATTCAAAGGGTTATTTTTCCAGTCTTCCATTTTGAGCCTATTTTTCTGGTGTGAGAAATGGAACATAAAAATAGAAGCTTGAGAAAAGTGGAAGAAATCTTATGCATTTGAGTACTCTAGTATGGAGTTCCTCCCTTTTAAGGGGGGTGTTTGAATCAACATACATCTGCCTATAAAAAATAGTATCATGCTATTATACCAGCACTACTGAATGCAAAATGTCTGAGGGTATTTCAAGTTGGACAGAGTCGGTGTAAGTGCCTGGGCAGTCTTGCTATGGTACTCATTCCTCCAGGGCATTTCACAGCAGTTTTACAAAAATAATATTTCCATACCAAGCATAATGACAATTATTTTAGTTTGTTTAAATTGGCATAGCCCTGTGGACAGCTTATTTAAAAGCTACACACACTGCTATGTGTTCATTCCCTAAAGGTATTTTTACTGCAGGCACATTTGGCATTGAATTAATTATAATTCTAAAATGTACTTTTGGAGTCAGCCTACTTTAGCTGGATGAAAAAGGATTTTGTGGAAGAAACGGTGATTAGAATTTGGGGTCCAAAATGTTTTGCAAATGTCAGCTCAATTGGTCACTTATGGAGAGTGGGCCCCTTCTCCTGAAATCAACTGAACTGAATCTTTCAAGGATATTAATTAGAACTCCTTAGAATCAGTGGAAGCTTGCAAGCTTCTCAAATACATCTACACATTTCTGTTCATTGCATGAGGGTTTGTTGGTTTAATGGTTTCTAGGTGGTGGGTTTTTTTGGTGTGAGGTTGTTGTTGTTTTTGGTTTATGTTTTGCTTGTTTGTCCATTTTCGAAATGTATGACTTTTTCTAAATTTAGCTTTTTAAAAATTATATCTTTTCCTTTTTTATTCGTTTCCAAGTTCCTATTAAAATACACGGTGTCTCACCACCTTAAACAAGGGCAATAACACCAAAACTATCTCATTTTGGAGAGGGTTGAAGGTAAGCAGTCTGATGCAGAGAGAGACATTTCCTAATCATATAGCCAGGTGGAGTTACATTATTGCTGTGGTTGGGTCCAGATTCAGAAGAGAGTCACAGCCTGGGCAGCATGCTCCCAGAAAGCAGTATGCACTAGAAGGCACTCTGTATAGTTTATTTAGGACACACTGCCTGAGGGTTGGAGTTCTAAGCACTATATGCCTTTTGTTCTGAATAGAGAAACATCTTGTCTCTGTTGTTTGCATATGGACCTAGTATTGTGGAAACAATTTAGTTGTATTGGCTTTAACTGGTGTGGAATTGCACATTCATAGGAAATCCATACTGACTAGGTTTTCTGTTTTAGTTGAGGATTCCTGGTCTGACTTTGTAATCTCTGAGTAATTGTCTTTAAAATTTCTTTCATAGAGCTTTTAAATGTAATGCTGCACCGGTTCAGTTCTCCAGGGTATCGTTTTGTAGTTGAAAATTTGACTTTAAAAATTCTGAAGCTGATCAGGAGAATCAAAGTGCAACAAGGTTAGCATTTAAGACTGAACAGAAATACATTGTAAAAAAGCAGACAGAGAAAGCTTTGTCTTTGGAAAATGTTGTGTTGAAAATCCCACCACGAATTTGTCATCTCTGTCCTCTCCTACCATGAAAAGGTCAGAGCTGCTGAGCTCCACAGTGTATCTTTTCAGAGTTGCTTAGCACAGGTGTTTCTATAATTATGATACGTTTGGAATAAATGTATTTTTCATGGTCTTCAAACATACTTCCATCTGTGACAATACTACTGATATCAGAGTGATGAAATGCCTTTAGAAATGAGAGGTGCCAGAAGTAATCCTAAAATATCTTGCTTTCATTTCTGTCTCTTGAACTTTATTTGTAAGAGAAAATACAGCTGTTTTTAATTTCAAGGACGAGATGAATCAATGGAACTTGTTAAAAGAAAGCTAAAAGGGAACAAAAGCATGAAAAATACAGAAGTTTTCCACATGGCAAATTTCCAGATAGTTGAATGTTGAAACAAATCAGGTGAAATAAACAAAATTCTCATGACAAATGGCTGATATGCTAAATAGTACAATGAAAACATCAGCCTATTGTTTGGCAGCAGTCAAAAAAAGTGACTCCAGGGATATGTTCTTGATTCTCTGAGAACGTAAGAGCATACAGTACAAAGAGCTAACTTGCTAAGGCTCTGAGTGAGGTATGATTCCAGAAGTACTCTTCCAGTCCCTTGAAATTATATCTTTAACACTTTTGTGATCAAGAATTTCCTTTATTCTCTGAATGAGGGTCCATAAGATGCAACTCTTAAAAGTTCTGTATTTAAGAACTTGAACCTGGCTCTAAAATAGGAATTCTGAACCCTTTAAATATCTGTTTCCTTTTTATGGAATCAGCTACATCAGAACTAAATTCTAATTCACAGGACATGAGAGTAATTTGAGTATGTGAGTAGTAGAACTCCATGAACTCAAATTTATATTACAGATCACTCATTTCTAACACTTTCATGCCATGATCAGGACTAGAGGTACTTGTGCCGTAGATGTGCAGCCTGTAATATGCTTTTGAAGATGCCTAGGAACATCCTCTTAGCTGCCTGAATACAGCTCTTTATGCTAATGAGCACATACATCCAGGCAATGGGATCCCGAGCTCCATGCTTTCCACTTGAGGAAAGTAGAGTCTGTAGACATCAACACAGTAGCTAATCAACACATTACTAGGTAGGGGCTGTCAGCCCCACTAGAGGCTGTGTGTATATGAAGAAAAAAAAATGTACAATAGTTGGTAGTATTTGAGATAGAAGAACAGTCAGAACATTGGGAATACTGTAGCTCAAAAGCCTTCTACCACAGACTTAATTTCTAGCACCAGCTCCTCTATTATACAGTAGCAAGGATATAATGAGGTAAATGTAAGCAGTGTCAAGAGCATAAACGTGAACCCTAAGTTGTTTATCAGAAAACTCAAGATTATTGTTGTCAGTTGTATTTGTGGTTCCAGGAACCCTGCCTTTACCTTAAAAACAAACAAACAAACAAATAAAATAATCAGCCTTTCTGTTCATGTGCTAATGGATCAAGGTTCATAAGATCAGCAAGCAGAAATTGTGACTTACGTAGCAGGAGGGTAGGGTCTCAGCTGGAATAATATAGCCTAGTATTTTGAAAGTATTATTTTCACACTTGTGAGTAAATCTATCCATTTGCTTTCAATGTCAAAACACTCAAATAATTTTCTAGGCCTTATGCAGGTCATTATTTTTTTTCAGGGACCATTCTGTGCTTCTTAACTGGCTGTATTGTTAGTCATACACTTCCCTTTTTTACAGCTGCGGTTCTGTTTTGACCTACCAGTAGATGCAGGGTTTGTGGAGTTTCATTTATTTACCCTTTTTGGTTTAGCTTTTGTTATGTTTTATTTTGTTACCAGCCTCTATGGAGTCTTCTCAGTCTAAAGCGAGGAGAGCTAACTTAACTTTGTGTATACTGTTACTAAACTTTCATCTTGCATTCTATTTCTGCTCCAAGATCAGTACGTAAAGTGATTAAGTCATTCCCAAGTGAAATCTGGAATAAACTGTTTTGTGGTTTTGGCAAAATTTCAACATTGTATACTTCAATAACATTATTAGACTGTCTGTCTAATATCAGTGTATCTATCAATGTAATGTATGACAAGGTTAAATATAAAAAACCAACACCAAAATAAAACCCCCCAAACCAAATCACTTGTGTCTTTTTGTTTGATGGAGACTTTATAGTCATCTGAGTTTGTCAGTATATAAGATGTATTCACACGCTACAGTCAGATGCTTGTGTTTGAATGAAAATAGTTTCTTCTGTTTAGCTATTTGGTCTCTTTTCACTGTTATTTCTAGATGTGAAAGTAAAACTGTTTTCTTATCTGATGGCACAGACCTTTTCATCATACCTTAATTTGTCTCCTAAGTTTCATTCACAGCTAGTGTGTTCAATTTGGCCATGAGCTGCACCACCTACTTTATTTTTTTTTAACTGCTATCAATTCCTAAAATGCCTCATATGTATCATTATGCTGTGACTTGTTTTTTTTCCTTTCACTTGCTCTTGAAAGTTATCTTTTAGCTGAGGCTTGGGACCTCTGTCCGTTGTTGCCCTCCTGTAAAGATCATCTTTGGTTCACTAGTAGTAATGCTTTATCAGGATAATTCAGTCATTGTCATATCAGGTTTAGAAAAAAAAACCAAACCAAACAAGTAGCAAAATCCCAATTAAAAAACAAAACAACAACAACAAAAACCAAAACAAAAAAAACCCCAACCTAAAGAATTTTCTCTTCTCTTGAATTTTCTTGTTGGAATAATACATATAATTACAGGCACTCTAGGTGATACTAATGCAGACAGCTACTTGGCTTTTTTTTCTCCTTTTAGTCAGAAAAATTGCACATTATTATTAAGGCAGAAAAAAAGCCCCAAAAGTGAAGTAAACCAAAATGTAATTTAAATGAAGCAATACTTTCGAGTTAGGAATTGTACTGAGCAGCTCATTGTGTTGTGACTAGTCAAACAGAATTCAATCCAAAACTTTAATGTAGTGTACAGTTTTAAGAAGCCTTATTGTAGCACAACTTTAAGAAAAACTTTGGAAAAGGAAAGTTTAAGGTGAAGTTTCATATTAATGTAATACTTCTGTCTCTGCTTGAACATATCAGTAGTGGACAGCAGAAATGCAGCTGCAGTTTTAAGTTGCACTGCAACTTTTAAGTGTAAGAACACTTACCTTAAAAGGATTTAATCAGCCTAGAACTGCCTCTTCAGTGAAACGAATTTCTTTGCAAGAAATGCTTTCACACTGCATTGTGCAGAGGCTGTGAGCGAAGGCAACACTGTCCTAGGTTGATGTCTGTTCAACCCAGTGCAGCATCCACACAGAGTGGGAAAGCAGACTGAAGTGAGAACAAAATGTGAAGTACACAGACAGCAGATTCCCTATGTAAAGACTGGAGTTTTGCATTTTGATTTATGCTGTGTCCTGGTTTCTGTTCCACGAGAGTCAAATGATAAGTCTTCAGACTGAAGTGTCTCAAGAAAGCCAAAGGAAAGAAAGGCTAGGATCTGACAGCTTGCTTCAGGAAAAGATTGAAATTCAGTTTCATCCTTGAGCTAAGGGGACCCAAATACCCATGACAATCTGTGAGAAGAGTATTTCAACCACTAGGGCTTACAATATCAAAACTAAAGTTTCTCTCAGTCCATCTTTTGTTGATGTTCCATTGTAAATGTTTTTATTAGAATTAACACTGAAAATGTGGCCTGGTTTAGATACTTACCTATGTTGTTGTTGCAGTGAATATGTACAGTGAAAGTGGGCCTCTCTTAAGGAAGAGTTTGAAAGTTTTTCCTGTTCCAGGCTTCAAACCTCTGTAAACTATGACTTTTCTGTAATATATGGGGCTATTTGTCCTCTCAGTTACCATTGCCACAAAAGGCAACACTATGCTTCATCTCTGTGGATCTAGTTTTCCTCAGAGTTGTGTCTACGTAGACAGTAGGGAAGCAACAGCTCTATGAGAAGGTGTCACAGGCTCATTTTTAACGGTGCTAACAGAACAGGGGGAGAGGTTTGCAGTGATCCCTAATTGTGCTAAATAGTTTCCTCAAAGAGGCTTTTGGGAGCTCTGCACAAACATCTTAATGACAGACAACCTTAGAAAGTGGGAGGAAATGAATCCAGTTTTACTATATTAATTCTCAAGTATCTTTTCAAAGAAACCAAAACTATGTAGCAAACTCAAAATCATCTTTTCAAAGAAACCAAAACTATGTAGCAAACTCAAAATCCTATTAAGAGTAGAGATGACTGAAAAGGTAGGTTTTGGTGTGTGTTTCATTAAATGAAAAAAAAAAACCACAACAAAACACCTTATGAATGTTAAAAGTATGTATGTTGTTATATTTTAATCCTTGATTAGATGCTTCTCTAACTCCTTGTACTTAACTCATTTAAATATGAGTTACTGCATGGAGATTCTTGTCTGACTTTGTCATAGGTCTTCCTTTGTCATCTTTGTCATCATGGGAACAAAAAACCAGAGGGATAAAATTGTCAGAGACAAATTTGTTGAGGTGTCCAAATATGAGTGCGTGAAGAATCCTTCTCCATTTCCTTGCATGTTGTTCAATGTCAATTTCAATGCTTAAAATCCCTCCTTAAGTATAGCTCTTCTGAATCACCACAGGTGGATTGTGTCTCATCTTTCTTTGTAAGCACAGTGATGGAAAGTGCAGTGTATGTATTGGGAACAATGAGTTAAGGTACTAGTAACATGCTGAGAAAAACAATAGTTTTGTGGCATTTTCACAGAAGAAGGTGATAAACCAATTTCATATTTGCTAACTGAGAATTATAGGCTTGGCCAGGAGTCATGTAAGTATCAACTTTTTAATTTGCTGTGTTTTCAGATTTTCTTCTTTTTTATTTGTCTCCCAGAGAAAGAGACTTCTAGGCAAACACTTCAGGATATGTAGGAGAATTACACTTTTAATATTATAGTGCTCATTATTTTAATTAATGGCTGCAAGAAGTTGCTCTGAGACAATTTTTTTAAACTTCCTGAACTGATCGTTAATATTTGATGAAAGGAGGAATACGATCTCCTCAAGTAATGAATTGTTGTGTTATGAGACCATGTATCTGGCACGCTTCTTGGGCAAAATGTGTTAATTTCTTTGACTTGCATTGCTCCCAAATGACTGTAACCTCCATTTAAGCCTGTGTTTTTTACTTCCGTAGTACTAAGCTATCAGCTACTGTTTTTTTGGTTTTTTTTTTACCACTGCCACACATTTTTGAAGTGGAAGCTGGCTGGTTTAAAACATCCCCTAAATTTGAGAAGCTGATGTTGGCATGTAGTTGAAGCGATAGCTTGAATAGAATAACTTGAGGAATGATCGTGGGATGTTGATCCAGACAGCTGAGGCACCAGCATATTGTAGCACACAGTTGTCTTCCATGGATCAGCTAGAAGCATGAGGAAGAGCTGACTTGGTACGCAAGTGCAAATGTCTGAAAATAACAGTCCTGTAGCTGTGCATGTTGAATCCTTGCAGTGTCTGCTAGCTATTGCATTTGTAACCAAGAAAGTCTAGATAGAATTATAAAAATATATGGGCTTATTCGAATCTCAACGGCAAGTCATATGGGTTTGTTTGTTTTGTGTGTGTTGGACTTGTTTGAGTGTGCTGTATGTAAAAAACAAACAAACAAACTTTTTGTATTACCTAGATGGTACTCCTGGAACTTCTTCAGTCTCTCAGTTTCCAGTACCTGCAAAGTGTTTCACCTTTGTCAGATATTCTGTTGTCTGCCTTATTGTCTATTCCTTTCTCTATATTCTTTGTTACTTGTTGAACCGAGTTTCTTAGTGCTCTTAGTCTTTTTTTTTTCTTTTTCCATTTTTCTATAATGCATAATTAATTTTCTGTTTAGTAACACAAGAAACAAACAAAATAAAAGAAATCTGTGAAATAAACAATCATTTTGTTGCTGGATTAGGCAGTATAGCTGCCGTGTACAAAGCCTATAAAGAGAATAGCTGATTTCAGTGATCATATGCAGTAGGAAATACAGGCATGGACCCAGGTCATAAAGTTTTCCTTCAACATTGGCAGCTGAATTTTGCATTTAAGGAATAGCAAAGAAGGAAAAGCATAAAATATACATACTCTTAATATGTTATTAGTTGACAACAGAAATATCCATGCCCTAAATTATCAGTTGAGAAAAGCAGTCAGGTTCTTTTCAGATTCAAGGTGGAACATTGGTACTTAATGTAGAGAACCCTGGAAAGTTATCCAGTTCAGAAGAGTGAGTCCTGTTAATTCTGCGCTACCCAAAATCTGTAACACTTTTCAGAAGACACATGAGTACACTTTATTTTCAGTATTTCCTGTTTATTCAGATCTTTGAAAATAAATCTTCAATTAATTCAATTAAGTTTCACAAGCAGAAAGAAAGAAAAAATATTAATTTATTGCTGTCCTGTTTTAATACCAAGATTTATTTCTTTGTATAAAACACAGGTATTGTACCAGATAAAAGGCATGTATTTCAGAATACCTAAAAAATATTGCAAGAATGATCTTTAATAATTCTACAAGTTATTTTAAACTAATAATTTATGGTTGTTTTTTGTTACTGCATTGGTCTCAGTGGACATAATTAATAGTGAAGTTGGTTTTCATTTTTATCAAAAATATGTTCTAGTGCCCTTGAAAATGAAGGCATTTTTTAAAGGGAGAAGTATTAATTAAAAAAAATTTCAAATATAATAATGGCTAAATTCTTTTCATGACTGGAAGGCAGCTGCTAAGCATACTATGAAGTTGTATCTCAAACACAATTCTGAATTAAATTCTAAGCTGTTATAAACAGGCATAACTTCATTAAATTCAGAGGAATTATGTTTTCCTGTTGTAGTCTTGAAATGGCCTTTATTATCATTCAAGATATTAAGCATAGCAGTAAGTCACTGACTTTCTTGCATTCAAAAAGCTTTTATAGCTTTTGAATGCACTGTAAACAAGAGTGGGGTAGATTGTCAATTTAAAATGATCTAATGGCACCATTTCAACAGGTGTGTTACTAAGCAACACAAAGAATCTTTCAGGCTCTGCAGCTAGCTCTGGATTCATCTGTCTTTCGTTGTGTGACATGATGCAACGAATATAGAAATTCATTTTGATAATTATGTGAATAAAGCAAGTGTGGTGGTGAAGACAAAAGAATATTTCTCTTTCACTTAAACCTATCACTAACAAATGTTCATTTAATTCTCTCAGCAATTTAGAAAGAACTGTTTTGTTCTCACTGGCAATTTGAAAAGCAAGGCAAGACAAAACCAATACTTCATCCATTAAGGAAGACATCATCTTCACCCCCCTGCCTCATCCCGATCTAAGTGTGTAGATTTACACCATCTGTGTGCAAATCAATAACTGGTTACCAAGTCATCCTTAACTGATGTGGCTTTACTTATCTTTTGAAATTTGTTATTTTTGTTGAGGGTGAAAAAGGGCTGTTGAAGCATTTAGTGGAGGAGAAATAAAATATTTGTCTTGCTCTGTTCCAATATGTATTTATAATGAAAATCATGACTTCCTCCCCCCCCACCCCCCCAATTCCTTGGTTTTGACTATTTTCTATTCTACATGCCTGAGGTGTTACAGGGGTTGTTACCTGGTCTAATAACTGCCTTAACTTCAGGCACCACCCTGAGGTAGCAGAAATCTCATGGAAAACTTGGACAGGTTCACGTTCTGGTCTCTTGAGGCTGTGTGTTTGCCATGCTACAATCATGCATGGAAAAGTACTAAGTTTTCTGGAAAGCTTCTCCTTGTGATATTGTCAACTGAGCCTAGAAGTGGCAGTTTCCATAGCCCCATAACAGGCTGTAATTGAGTAGTTTCCAGCCTAATGTGACAGACTTAAGAGGTATGAAAAGCCTTAAGTATTTTGAACAAATGTTACTGAGAACTATCAGAGTGACTGTTTACATGAACCTCACTATTCATACTCCTGGCAGTCCTCCCAGCATCAGGCAGTCTTCCCTCTTCTCTTTGTACCACTGCAGTAGGACATGATGAAGTTCATGTAGCTGACATCGCAAATAGATGTAAATTATCTAATTGTCAATGTTACCACTTTTTAACATTATGACCTGATACATAGGCCATTGATGTGGATCTCTCCATGGACTTTAATGGATTTTGTTAAGACCCAACAAAATAAAGAAGAGTTGAGAGGAAAGAACAAAACATGAAATGCAAGTAAGTGGGTCTAAAGTTAGTGGGAGAGTCTCTATTGAGGTCTGAGCGTTGAACTATAGAAAACCCTCACTGAGTATCCTGCATGGGTTCACAACTGAAAAATATTTACTGAGTACATTTCACCAAATGGATTTAAGTATACATAATCCATTTACAAAACATTTACAACTATTGGGTAAATTGAGCTCATTGTTTGTATGGTTATCTCTATAATCAAACTGTAATCATGTGTAAACTGTGAGCAACCATGTGCAGTTCATATGCAATTATTTACAAACCAGTTCTGTGAAATCCAATTCTATTACCAGTGATAATAAACTTCAGCATATAATAGATTGGGGTCTTTTAACACTTTAAAATGTTTTTGTGCCTTTCTTCCTTTCTGAATTTAGAAATATATTAACATATACTACACATTTGAAGATTGCCTTTTATTTAATGATGAAGTTTGTGACACAAAATGCAGTGCCTTGCCATAACCTGCTTTTTCTGTGCATACTTGATCACTTCAGCTCCAGCTCAACTCTGGAGTTTGTATTGTAATTCCAAATAGCAACTCTGTGGGCTGACAATAAGGTGAGAGAAATTTTAAGCTTTACTACTTTCTTTTCAAGGCTCTAAAAGGTGTTTATCGTTTGCCTCCTTACCAATCCATAAGCTTTTGAACCTCGAACAGTAAGTCAGCATAACTTTGCAGGTGGTGAGAAATGAAAAATAGCATTAATGCTGTTTCTTTTTTGATGCCTCTTTCTAGCTTCTCTGGGAAGCAAGTCACATAAACTTCGTGAAAATTTGTGAAGCCATTTGAAAGTTTCATTAATATACTTTTGAGAGAACCTCATTAGTCTCCACTTCTCTGCTTGCACATAACTACTTACAAGTTTTATGCCAAATCACCCTAACAATGTGTCTCTAGCCCATAAACATATTACAGTGCTCTGTGATGGGGCTTCTTTATTGTAGTTCCCCCATGCCTCATAAAATAAGAACAAATTCACAGCTTTAGCCTCGTGTCACAATATCATAGCTGTCACTGACATGTTGTGTACTGTATATCAGAATGTGATAGGCAGGCATTGAAGCCATGATTTTGGGAAAGATCCTTCTACAGGCATAAATCCATGAGACTGTCTTCTCTAAGTTGCTGAAGCAAGATTAATGAGCTAGCTTTTTTCCTTCCCTCACAACCACCTCTGCTGTAGCAAACAGTCCAAAGAAGCTATAAGAGAATAAGCAACTTTTTTTCCCCACAAGAATCAGCCATTTGCAGAGTTCTAAAAGAACTGGTCTTCATGTCCTAGGAAGAATCATCTCCATTAGGAGAGAACTAGCAGAAGAGATTCTGGGTGCCAGGAGAGGAAGAGAGGGGAAAAAAAATATGCTAAAGCAGGGTCTGAGTAATAGTAAATAGTAGTAAATATTACTTGAGAAAAGGGAGTTGAACCCATCCTGTTATTAAAATACTTAGAAGAGAAAGCTATTCCTAGTCTAAACCTCCTAATTTAAATAGTATTTTTTTCTTTCCTTTCATGAGTGTAAGTTAATTCAGATTCTTCCTGAAAAATATTTGTATGATCTGTCTTCAAAGAAAAATGTCACAAGGACAATAGTCTGCTGCTATGGGAAAAATGTCAAGGTGAAGTCTAGCCATATATCATCTGTAAATGTTGAGGTGCAAGAATTTCAAGGGGGAAGGTATTTATCATGTGATATTGTTCTATTGCAGTGACTCTGTATTTCTGTTCTGCCAAGTGATTGATGCATACTGTGTGTAATCATTCTTTCAGTGCACTACTATGTCAATTGTTCACTGTAGCATTGTTAAACAGCTGCATTCAGATTGACTGCAACAAAAGGCTCATGGCTTCAGCCAATCTGAAAACAGCACATCATGAAAATGCCAGCCTGTAGGTTCAGTATTTAGTCATTAACAGACAGTACAGAAATGCTAAATTATCCATCATGCTACTGAGCAGTTTTCCCAAAAGTTTGTAATAAAGATTATTTGACAAGATGTGTAAAACATAGAAGACAATGTACACGAGGTAACTTCAATATATGTGTAGCTTGAGCTTCATTTGAGGAAGTACATGGAGTGTTTTAGAGTGCATTATCTGCCCAGGCCCCTGTCAATAATTGTATTCTAGCTCTGCCTCTGAGCAGAACACAGTACAATTTTGGACCCATCTCCACATTATTAGAGCAGTGTGACATGGGTGAAGCCACATTTATTAGCACAGTCATCTGCTAATGTGTTTCAGTGTTGTTTTAGAATTAAAACATAGAATCATAAAATTGTCAGGGTTGGAAGGGACCTTAAAGATCATCTAGTTCCAACCCCCCTGCCAATGGCAGGGACACCTCTCGCTAGATCAGGTTGCTCAGAGCCCCATCCAGACTGGTCTTAAAAACCTCCAAGGATGGGGCTTCCACCACCTCTCTGGGCAACCCATTCCAGTGTCTCACCACCCTCATGGTGAAGGAATTCTTCCTAATGTATAACCGAACCTTTTGTTTTTTTTGTTTGCTTGTTTGTGTGTTTTTGTTGTTTTCAGGGGAACAGGCTTAAATCTTGTTGATTAGAAGCAAATGTGAAGCTAGTATTGAACTATCTATGTCTCCCTTATGCAGCTGATAGCTAGAGGGTTGTTAGGGTGAACTTCTAGTCTGTCTGTGTAAATTTTTAGTGATGTCAATAATGCTGATCATGTAAATAGCTGAGAAAGCTAGTTATATCAGTAAGTATCCCTTCATTATAAAGTAGAAAAAAAATAGCAAAAGATAACTTGTATAAACATCAGTTGTTTTTTTTTCTTAAATAGGCTATATTTCAATGAAGAAACATGATGAAGTGCTCCTGATTTGTGTGTGTGAGTATATTTATTCATATCTTTTAGTGTTTTTGAAAACACCAGTCAAAGTTTTATTTGCTAACTAGAATTTATACCAAACTTTTGTCATGTTTTAGTAGCACTCCTAATTTTGGAAACAAAATGTATTTATTTCAAGTACTCACTGATATTACTAGTTTAACATTGATGTTGATGTCATAATACACAGGTGTTTTAATTATTTCATGAGAGACTATGTAAATATGATTACAGTCCTTCCAGTTAGATTGGAATTGAGTACATACAGTTGTAGAAACACCTACTGTTTGATGTTTTTATTCACTAAGCTATAACTGTACCAGATATGGTGAAACAGGTTTTTTTACAGCTTTTTTTACTTGACTCTGTAAAATCTTGATTTGTGTTTTTTGCCTTCCTGAGGTATGTTTGGTTGCTATTGGGGAATTTAGATAAAAAGGCTGTCAGCACATTTTTGGGGGCTGGAGGAAGAATCATTGAACAAAAGTTCTACGTATAGTAGAGAGTACAGCTGAAAGTGAATCTGAAGGAAAGTGAAGCAATTTCATTCCCTCCTCCTTTCATAAGCTTCACTGAGTTTTCACTTTGAGCCATATTGTAATTGTTAATTGTTACCCCATAGCACAGATTTCACTGCTCCATTGAGCATGAGACATTGCTCTGAAGGCATTGCCTGCACTGCACTGCACTGGTAATGCATCCATTGCATCCTTCTTTAAGAGAACGAAAGATGCCTTCCTTTGTGCAAGTTAGTGACTTTTTGACTGGGGCTGTATATTAGTACAGTTTAGTGACCGTGTACTTTTCTCCTAGCAAGTAGTCACCAAATAAAGAGGCTATAGAGAGACACTTTTTATGGAACTAGCCTGTGGTTCCCAAAATGCAGTAACAGGGAATAAAAGCCATGGGGAAGTGTTTATTTGCCTTTACTGCCTCCACTGTTGTTCAAGTAAGGACCAGCTCTATTTTTGTCTTGTGTAAAAATCATGCACTGACTACCAGAAAACTGAAATGGGTGTATTTCACTCCATTTAGAGATGACCTTGCTAGAGAGTGCTTGAAAACTATCAAAATACGCTTTTCTATCATTCTTAAGAGATACTGTTCTTAAGTAATTTGATTATAATGGAGATAATAGGAAAATTATTTTAATCTTTGCTTTTGACTATTCTGTGTTTCTGTATCAAGAAGTCATTCAAAAATATTACATAGAATGGATTGTTCAGGAAACAAGGTCAGCTTGTTTTATTTCAGCACCATATTCAAACAGCTAAGCTGATATGACTTCTGTAATACTACTTTTATTACAAGGAGGGGGATAGTGAATTTTAGGTAGTGGCTTTTTTTTTTTTTCTGAAATGCCACAACTCCAAACGGAAATCCTATATATAGTCTCTTGGACCTCACATTAATTCCAAAAATTTTGAGATGTTCTCTTGTTACAAATTAACTTTTTTTTGTGGTAAAGAATCATGTGTCTGTGAGAAGCCTGGCTTATGTGGGATCAAGTGCCTTCTTTCCAGCTGTTGCTGTAAAGCATAAACTCTAGATTACATACAGCTTTGTGTTATTTACCTAACTGCAAGGTGCCACCAAAAGGATGGGTTTTTGTTTGCCAGCCTTAACTTTAAGTCACATTGTTGGCATAGTGTGAATACCTGGTCTGTGGAATCAGGTAAAAATATGTACAACTGAAAAAATTTTGGTTTAGGACTTGTTGTCAATTAGATGTGTGAATCATAGTTCTGGAAACAAGGACTGTCATTTTGGCAGAAGGCCACATTTTTAGAAGATTAATAAATAATGACATGTCACTTTATTCTACCAGAATGTCTCAGAGCAGCTTTGGGTGCATGTACACATCCCTGCTTTGTTAGTGAAAGTTTAAAGTGTCATAAAGTAAATGAAACTCTGGTCTTCATGTCAAGGTGAAGACTTTACTTAGATACATTAGTAACTTTGTATTTTTCGTCTTGCTTTTTCATTGTTTCATGCAGAGATGTTGAGCTTCTAACTTCCTGAAAGAAGGGTCATCTTGTACCATTGTTTGCCTCCCTGAAACTTTGGGTAACACATTTTCAGTCCCACTGGTCTGGCACCAATTGCAAGAATATGTTACTTATATTTATTTTTTGTTTTTACTACATGTTCTCTCAGGAATTTTCAAGCTTGCAAGAGTATGAAACTACATAAATGAAAAAAAATTGGAAGTTTTAGTCTGAATCAAGTATACTCTTCATGGCTTATGCTCTCTGAAAGTCATGCACAGTCAGGTTTCAGACAGTGCTCAAATATATCTAGAATAAGTATTCTACTGTTGACTCCTATCAGCTGTTGGAGTCCTAGTGCTGGGAGAAGGCAGCCACATCTTTTTTCCTCATGCAGACAACTGAAAATATTGGCTGTTGTGGGATTTCATTTAAATCACATCATAGAAGAACAGACAACCTAGAAAACTAGATCTCTTTTGTCCACTGGTGAATTACATCTTCGTCACTTTGTGAACTCTTGACCCACAGTTACTGTTGCTTTTGCAAGAAGAGGATGACTGCTCTCATGTTGGCATTTTCTAGACTATTAATGCCAGAAGTAAAGAGAAATACGGAGAAAAGTAAATCTTGCTTTCCCGTTGGAATAGAGTTGATTCAGGCCAGAGTTTTCAAACTCAGAGTTCTTTGTAAGGGACAGGACAGCATTCGTATTGATGCAGTGATGTGAGCAAGAATCTGCTTACTTTGAGAGGGATGTTCACCAGACCGAGGTCTAACCCTCAGTATCTGGATTGGTTACTTTGAAAGCAAGCTTAGATGCTCATATTTGAGCACTGGTTTTCACTTGAGTCCCTGTTTCCCCTAGACTGTGTGATATGCTTCGAAGGTGAATACAGAACACTTTGTATATATTAATGAACACATTGTGGATGGGCTGTTCTATAGAGTTTGAAAGATGTATGTAACATGGCAGTGCACGCTGAGATGAATCGCTTGGGTGAAGCTCACCTCTGCCCAGCAGACAAAGACAGGACCTGTGCGTAGACTCTTTATATAGGGAAGCGTAGTGAGAGGCACTATCTGGACTGGCTGTGGTATTTGAAGGAGAATAGACTAGAAACAAGGCTTTGGATCACAGAGTCTTTGAATGGTTGAAGTGAGAAGATACCTTCGGAGGTCATCTTAACCAACTCCCTCTGCTCAAGCAGGTTCACCTAGGCTGCTCAGGACTAGATGGTTTTTGAATATCTCCAAGGATGAAGACTCCGCAACCTTCCTGGGCAACCTTTGCCAGTGCTCAGTCACACTTACAGTGAAAAAGTGGTTTCTTATGTTCAAGTAGCATCTCCTGTGTTTCATTTTGTGTCCATTGCCTCTTGTCCTGTCAGTGAGCACCACTGGGAAGAGCCTGGCTCCATTTTCTTTAAGCCCTCCATTTAGATACTTAATTACATTGTAGAGATCCTCCCCTGAGCCTTCTATTACAGAGGCTGAACAGTCCCAGCTCTTTCAGCCTTTCTCCATGTCAGCATCTCTCCACATCCCTCATCATCTTTGTAGCCTTTCACTGGACTCTCTCCAGGAGCTTGATATCCCTCCTCTACCGAGGAGCCCAGTATTGGATATTGGATTCCCATGTTCAATTCCCATCTTCAGACTTGTTTTCATATACGTTATGAACACATCCCCCCCTCCCCCAGGAATACATGCATTGTTTTCAGGGAAAAAATCTGTCCCCCCATGGAATGAAGGAGCTCACAATTTCCAAGAAAAACACAGATTTTTGTTTGGAAACAAAAGCCCAGACTAATTCTAGCCTGAACACTGGATCTTCATAAATGAGAACCTGTTTATAGAATGGCAAACATCTCAGTTTTTATAAAACCTGTACCACTGCTAGCATGGAAATCTGGAAAATTTAATAAGCATTTGATGTTCTAACAGATCAGTTTTAGCTTTTTTCTAGGCATGTAGATTGAGCAGAATTATTTGTCTCCGGCATTTTTGGTCTGAGTACAGTAATGCCTTTTCCATCTGATAGGAACTCTTTGAACAGTTGTTCTAACTTTATGGAAAAAATCCTCTTCAGACTCTCCAGTGGTATTCTTAGCAGCCAATAATTAATTTTCTTGAGTGAAAATCATTATAATGGAGTTGACCTTTCCCTGTAGCTATAGGTTCAATCACTTCCATCTGTCAAAATCTCTTTGTAGGATTTTAATTAATGGTGAAAAATGTTTGCTCCCCATGTCAGTGAGGAGCAATATTGAGAATCCCAAGTACCTGAGTGCTTCGTAACAATGTGGCAGTACAAAAAAAACCCCAAACAAACAAAAACAATCAATAATAAAAACAAACAAACAAAAACCAAACCAAAACAAAAAAAAACCCAACAAAACAACAACCTCCAAGATGAGGACACATTTCCTGGGGCAAAATCTGGAAGATGGTATAACCTCTATATTCTCCAGTTCATTTTGAAGCCAGAAAATAATGAAAAATCATCAGCCTTCCTCATCAGGCTAGGAATTGATGAATCCAGCTTTCCAAATAGAAGTTTTGCAGTAACATGGCCACATTATTTCACAGATCTGTGTGAATTGCGTATATATGAAAATGGCTCTTTTTTCTTTTTTTTTTGTGTGTCACCCACATACTAAAAATCCTAGTGTTAGTAGGAGTAGTAACTGGACTGCTGCCACAGAACTGTAGTCCTCTCTTTAATAGTCAGCTGCAAAGATCCTCCCTATATCTCTTTAAGCAATGTATGTTTTCCCTGGAGGAAAGGCACAAATTCAAGGATAACATGCATCTTCCTCTTGAGCAGCCAACCAGCTGAGCATTAGCTCAGATATATCTCGCCCACAGAGAGTTAGCATTAAAATGATTTTTTTACACACCACACCTTCAGGGCTATGGGGGTACCACAATGTAGGAAGAATTTGCGGTGTAGTGAGGATTGCATGTGTTCACTGTCTCCTTAAAACCTTCAAGTAAGAAAATTTCTTCCTGAGTTCTTTGAATATGGCACGTCACTTCCATGGACAGAGGAGTGTAAATTCCACAGAGCTGCCTTCAGTGTTCTGCTTTTATGTAACAACACTTAACGCTAAACACAGTCTCTCCTTGCTTATATTTCTGCTCCTGCAGATCAGATCATATGACTTACGGCTCTTCTAGTATCAGATGCTGCTACCTGGCTTTCTGGGATTTCATTATCCTTTTATTTAAGCTAAGACTACTTAGACTTTCACAGCTGCCTCTACAAATGTCAGTCAAATAAGATTTCTTATAGATACCATCTGCACAAGTAGAAATATATTTCCAAGTTCTAGTACTGGAACGAGTGAAGCCTCACGGCGGCTCAGCAATACGCAGAGGCAGCTATTGCCTTACGTACTGAATGTTTTCACCATGTGAAAGCACGGCAGTTATAAAGCACTGTACTTTCAGGTGTGGTTGGTGCTTTCACTTCTTTCTCATTATCTCTGCTAATACCCTCTGTTCACAATTTCAGACACATTACTGCAGGCTCAGCCATTGCTGCTAAAAGGTCGCTGTGCATTGCATTTGTATCTTGGTTCACAAAAGTCAAGCTGATAGTGTAACGAGACAGTGAGGAGGGTTTAGTTCAGACCCAATTTTAGTTATTGAGCAAATAGCAGCAATGCTGCCAGCCTTCATTACATTGCAGAGACAGATGGTCTGGACTGAGAGACCAGCAATTAATGTACAATGTGTTCTTTGTTGGCACTTACCACAAAGGGATTTTTTGTCTGTATAAACTGTCTTATTCTTAAAGCTTATTTTATTTTGTGACTCTTGTGTCTTTGTGGGGCCGGAGGGAAATAATCCATGTAGGCATTACGTGGAGGAGTCATTCTCTTTCTTTCAGCTTTTATTCAACATTGTAATGACTGAACGTAATTTTTAAACTTTGAAATGCTCTTTGTTATTGTAGTCAAATCTCCCTAATGTATCCTCTGCATTAAAATGAATTCTTTGCTCTCTAGTATCTCTGTTTGATTTGGAATTTTCTAATTCCCATCAGGAAAAAGTACTACTCCTTCCTGCAATGATAAGACATTGGAGCGAATGTATATACTTTTGGTCCAGATGCTTGCCTGGGTGAAAACCTCTAAAGTTTTGTACTTCACTGACCAACTGAGAACTTGGCTCATTTATTTTTTTTACATTATTTTTATTCTTCAGTCCTATTACTGAAACCTGGATTCATTCCCTAAATAGAATCCAACTTGAAATGAGCCAGATGTATGACTCAAAGCCATGCCTGGATCCTTTACTATGCCTCAACTATGTTATATCTTGAATGCAAATTCTTTTTGGTTAGACCTGTATAATTGTTCAAGCCTGCAAATCTGAAGACACCAACTTTTCAATATTTCTGGTAAAGCCAGAGTGCCTATGGATGTGAGTCAATGCATGTCTGTCTGTTGCTTTTTGCTAGATTTGGGCTAGCATTTGAAGCAGAGGTGATGATCAGTGAGGATCCATTTCATATTCATATTCCTGCCTCATTTACTTGATAGTATCAGTTCTTTCAGTGAAGTTGGAAGGTTTTGTAGGTCTGCCTTTGAGATATTTGGGAACTTACTTGATCAGAATGGAGAGACTCAGATGGCGAGGACATAAAAATGTGATCATGTAAAATAGGCCTACATCATGAGCAAGAGAGGAGATAATGTCCTAGAATTAATTTTCTGAGATTTCTCCCTTTCCCTCCACCTTTACTTTTTTAAAAAATTTTCCTTTAAAAATGGAATTTTATATATGTGGTAGAGAAGAAGAGGCAGATAAAAGATTAGGCTCTTAATTATAAGCTATTATGGTTTAAAGTCCAGTTTTCCATTCAAGAAGACAAATTTCCTTACGCAAATTCTTCAAACAAGGGTAAATGCCTTTTTTTTCTTTTGTGCCACACTTGTTTGCACTAGTTTTTGTATGGAAAATAGTGTTAACACAAGTCGGAATGAATCTTGTGTAAACATTCATTGTGCAGTCCTCATTACTTTATATGGTATTGAACTGGGAAAGTTCTTCCTATTATGAAGTGGTTTTCAACCTCACTATCAGTCTGTGGCTATCTTTCTAAGCTACAATGACTGTTGTGTAATAAACAGAGAAATATATTTAAGTACTCATTATTGGCAGATGCTGCTGATATGGTGGCTTTTTCTGACATTGTGTATATTATAACATTTTTGTGGGGGCTTTGGTTGGTGGGGGATTGATTTATTTATTATTTGTTTGTTGTTAAAATAAAGCTCAATAAATTCTCAGCTTTTCTTCTTTTGTATTCTCGTGGAAAAAGAAATGTGCCTGACTGCCAGACATATGTTACTATAGTGGTATTCTTCAGCTCATGTCACATTGTTCAGTGTTTCATGGAAGAGATGCATTTTCTGTCGAGGAATTGTTTCTTGCATTATTTTCTTTTCCCTTCTAGCCCTTTGCCCAGAATTTGCTTCGTACAGAACTCCAACTCCCGTGCTTCTAAGGAAGTGTTTAAATTTCTTTGAGTAATAGTTTTCCACCTACTTACCTGCTGTCCTGTTTTGCAATAGCCTGAAATAAGAAGTAAGACCAACAGCGTGAAAATTACCTGGGATGAGATGCACTATTTTATCCAGCAGCACATTCCATTCATCCATTCCCCATACACACAATGAACAATAATTACAGAGCAATAGCTAGTTCTTGGATACTTTCAATGCTCAGAATACAGTTCTCTGTGAACGCTAATGAAATTGTTTGTCCTGCAACAATTTCACAAATTGGCCAAAATACACTTTCCATGCTTTATACATGGAGACAGAGGAGGCAAGAGGCATCAGCTCGTAAATCAATCTAGCTAAGCTATCCTCACAGACACGTAATTGAAAATAAATATTTGTCTTCTCTTCCACATTATGGAAGTATTGGTGGCTCTGCTCAGCCCCTAGGTTAAAACATAACTTCAGGTCTGTGGTAATTTGTTTGTCTGCAGTGAAGCCCTATAGGGCTGAGATTACCTACAAGGCCTCAAAGACATCTGTTGTATTTCCTGCATATGGAATAGAAAATATCTGGCCTGGCACTAAACTACTTGGAGACACATCCATTTTTACGAGCAATAGCTCTATTTTTAAGTATTTCACTTCATTCCAGAACTGAAAGTCCATGAAAATAGTAATTATGCTGTACAATCCTCTTAAAAATTGGTGAATGAAAACTTTTCTTTCAATGTAGAATGAGCCCTTAACTACTTTTATTGGGACTAAATCCCTTGCACCTGAATCTTCAACAGAGCACAAGGTGGTAAGAAGTTGGATAGTAAGTGCCCTTTCTTCTTCGGTGACTCTTCAGGCATTAGTCTGTCTTTAACCTTTGCGTTCTCAGCCTGCACTACGCAGTGATTTTAATATTGAGTCACAGATTGATTTCAGTGTTTAAAATATGTGGATTTACTTTGTATACAGAAGTTAGAAATTGTCATTGGAGTGGTTTATTCAAAAAAGCAAAGCAAGATGCCTAATGTGAAAGAGTTTCCACTTTTATTCCCTTTGTTGAATAGGATTATTCCCCACATCACTGACCTCCCTTAGATTATCAGGAACATGCTAAGGTTGATATGAGTGGATATGATGGGGGAAGACAAACTGGGAATATTAGTAAAGTACATAGTTGTTTGTATATAATGTCAAACCACCTAGTTAATATGGAATGAATATAATAGAGACTTGCAGGTTACATGGCCCCTTTCCCCACTGAGTTTTCTGTGTACTTTCAGTGAACAATGAAATAAACTTAAAATATGTGGATTCTGCTCAGTGGTACATGATTCTCATTTTCCTGTCATTTGTAGGTTATCTGCAGTTAATATTTCTTACTACTTATATTAATTACTGTTAATATCTAGTTACCTATTGTGTTCTCCCAGCACTATCTGACAAAAACAAAACCCAAACTGGCTTAATGATTCCATACTAGGATTCACACTGGTTTATTTATGCACAGGGCAGTCAGCAAAGAACAAGATCTCTCTGGATTATCTGGATGACTGGGAATCACTTTCTTATTACAGACTAATTTACTATGCTGGAATCTCTATATTCCCTGTTTTACTACCACTGCTTTATGTAGTAGTTGTCAGGAGCATTAACTCAGCTGTTGCCACTTGGAGTGTTTGCCTCATTGATAACTGCAGTAATTTGGTGCTAGGAGCAGAGCTCAACTCTATGCCCTCGTGTATTGCAGCTCAAGCATGAGAAGTGGGCTGTGAAGAATCTTCTGTCTGTTTGTACATAATACAGAATATGTCTGCAGAAGATACTGTGTGGAAGAGAGGGAGGGCAAGCAGCTGGTGACAGAACATACAATTTGTTGTAGCACTTATGTACCATCCCTGAAAAAACATTTATTTAAAAATTCCCAGTATTTAGCATCAAATTTCTGTTTAATAGAGGAGTAACTTGCATTTTTTTATAATGTTAGGAATTTCGGCTGACTTTTAACATCTTGGAAAAATAACATTCTGCCTTTTTAGAAGAAAAAAGGTTGTTTTGTAGCGTGCTTAGTTTTCTAAAAAAATGTTCTCTACTCTGTGCTTTCACTAGGGAGAAACTGAAAACTCAGTCTGAAACCTAAATCTGTAAGTTTAGAAAGAAAATAATGAAAACAATATTGAGTCTTCTTTCAAACAATGAAGGACAACTTTAACATTGATTTAGACCCCACTTCATAAATAAAATTGGCTTTTTAAAAATGTTTTAGACTGTCATAGTAACATCAGACAAGGTTTTGTGATTGGTGTAAGAAATACCTGGTTTTTCAGCTTGGAAGCTATTGTCAACAGAGGTGTAGTGACCTTTTAAGTTACTATACCTTTGCTTATTTGAAAAAACCCTGTGTTCCTAAGCAAAGCTTACACTCCATATTTTTTTGCACCAAAATATGATGAGGTTGTTTTAGCCGACATGGAAGTAAGTGCAAAGAAGCTTTCAAGCTTCTGCTTGACTGTAGCTTTGTTTTCCTAGTGTAGGTAATGAGAAAAGCTTCCCCCCATTTCCTGAGCATGGTGCTAACATACCTAGTAAGAAAGGAATTCCCATAATTCAGCAATAAATGAGTTGCTTTGGTCTAAGCTAGTTTAGGTGTATGGGGAGTATATATAAATATTACTGGATGCTTCCCTTGCTTGTTCAACTGAAGTACAGAAATTCTGTAAGATTATATATTTTAAGATAATTCCAACCTGATTTTATCTAGAAAAGGTAAGCTTTTGAAGGCTTTTTTTTTTTTTTTCCTATGTCTCTTTTGCAGTTTAGCTTTGCTAGATTCTCTTTCCCAAAAGCAAAACTGGTAGGTGCAGTAGAAGGAAAAAAGAGGATGAAGGGGCCTGCATGGGATGGGACAAGGATGAGAGCAATCCTGAGAACCCTTATGTGAAGGAGATTTCTTTGGCTGCTTATGACATATACTTCTCTAAAAAAACGTAGGTGCTGAGGAGGAAATCTGAAATGTGATTCCTAATTGTCTAATGTCTAGAAGCATGACACAGTGACTACTGTATTTTCAGATACCTTTTTGAAATCTCACAATGTGCAATACCTGTTAAGCAAAAGCCATCTTCCACAATTGCCTGTAGTAATATCTACTGATTGTACCTCTAGTTACTTCAAATGACAAATAAGATCTGGGTTTTATTGCCTACTCTCTTGTTTGTGTATTCTGAGATAGAGGAAAAAAGTGACAATGGCTATGAGCACAAAAAATTTTTTTTAAGAGTTGCAGTTCACGTTTTTAGTAACAGTATACTGATGAGTACTGTAGGGTTACTAATGTTAGTGAATATCCTCAAACCTGAATGATTTTTACAAGCTTGGCTACTTAAAAGCAGTTGAAATTTTTAACAATGGCTTAAAATATATGGTCATTAACATGATAGAGGGTGTACCAGCCATTATTTAGTACTTTAGAAATGTCAAATAACACTGATGCCTTATAACAATACGAGTGTTTTCATTTCTGTGGCATTTTAAAGAAGTTAACTCTGCAGTTTTATTGCAGGTGGTAATGCACAATTGTTAAAACATCATCAAACTGATTGCATTATTTGATTTAAAATGTCATATTCAGTATGGTGATTTTCACTCATTAACATTAAAATTGGGGAACCATATGCTAAAACAATCTTGTCTATTGCATGAGTGCACTCAGTTAAATAATGTGAGCAGAAAAAATGTGATACTTTTTAATAAGCATTTTTCTCTCCATTTATAAAATCCTCAAATTCATTAGGACAAACCTAATCCTTCAAATGGTAAATAATTCTATTTATAGATTGCATGGCATTTTGATATTAAAATGCGTAAAATCCGCCAGTAGTTTAGAAATGAGGCATCAGCAAAGAGGATTATTGGTCTACCTAAACAATAATACAACCATTAAGAGGATAACATTTTCCAATTGCAATTACATGCCTTAATTTTAAAGAAGCTATCATTTACAATAATTTGGCAGATTCGGTCCATATTTCTTTCACAAATTTATTTCTTCATTATGCCTCAAAACAAATTTATGGTGCATTTATGTTTGTGAAGATAATTTGCTTAGTTTATTGTGAATGGAAATCGGTAATTACATACAATCTCATTTTCTACAGACATAAAGTTAATTCATGGTAGTAATTTTACACAAAATATTATCCTGTGTTAGTTATGATGGAAATGTTACTGTGGCAAATGCTCTATTACAGTATAATTTTCTTGGACTTGGTGAAAAGGAAATACTGACTTAGTAACACAAATGATTGATTTTGTGATAATTTGGGACGATTCTAAAGATTTATTAATGATTATGGAAAAAAAAACCTCATGTGGCCCTACAATCAGAACCTCTTTTGTGACTGGAGAGTGGAAGCTTATTAAAGGAGAAAAAAACACTTCAAGAAGTCTAGCAGCATATATGCCCAACCAGATGCTTGAAGTGAGTCTTTGATGCTGGTGATGAAAGTAATAGATCCAATTCAGTAAGGAATTTGAATGGAATCCTTTGCAGTAAAGATCTGAAACAGACAAATCTACATTAACATTCAAGACAGCTTTTTGTTATAACTAGTCTATTCAATCACAAGATGTCTCAGGCCAAACCTTTTGTGGCAGGTATTAAAGGAACATATATTAAAAAACAAAGAAAAAAAAAAAAAAAAAGAGGAGAGATGTCTTATTTTGCTCATAGCATTCTGATGGGTATTTTCTCAGAAGCATGTATAGTAGTTCAGCATACATCTAAATGTTTTGCTTTGGACTTTATTGTTTATATTGCATTCCTGTAGTTCTTTGATGGACATCCCAGTTGAGAAGTGTAAAAGAAAAAAAAAAAAATTACTCATGTTCTCTCCCATCCATTCCACCCCAGTAAAAACTACTGAAACGTAGAAGTTTTTCAGAGAAGAGAGAAACAACAAAGGAAAACATGACATTTTATTTGGTAGCATTGTAGAGCTATATACACTGACGGTATGGCCTTTGAGTGTTGTGGTATTAAATGGCAAAAATTTGTTGTCCTGTGGAATGATAGAACTAAGCTGTCATCTATCTGCTTTGTCCTGCTGTACACTGAAGCAAATATTACATTAAGCTGCTATGGGAAATATAATTTCCCTGGGTTTGTGAAAGAGTTTAATTTGCTGTTTTGGAACTAACTTCCTTGGGGACTAGGTAATACTAAATAATGGTAGTGTTCCAAATATGATGCTACAAGAAAGCTTGTGTACTCCCATCTGAACTGAAGGAACACAAATCTGTAATTAGCCCTTATATCACAAAGTATGTAAAAATGTTACACACTGTAAAATATCTGCCATCTCATCAAAAGTAATGAAGTTTGGGAAACTCTGGATGTTTAGAATAAGACTATTGCCAAAGTGTTTATGCCATTAAGAATGAGCTAATTGTGGAAGTATTAAAGGAATCTTTGATCTCAAGGACTATGTAAGTATTGCTTTATGTAATCCATAAGTTGCTATTACATATGCTTTATGGAATTATTTAAACATGTAGACTGAAGTTGTATTTAAAATGAAAGCACATGAAGCTCCAATGGCTTTTGAAAAAGTTGATTTTCAGGTACAGATACAGTTGGTGTCATAAAGGATTTTTGACTCTAAGTAATGCTATCAAAAATTACAAATTCCAAGGTCATTAGTTTCCCAAGTGAGGAGTTATTTTTAATTTGCACTAGTTTTTAAATATTCATCTTAAGACTTTTACCTGATTGCCGTATGCCATGCTCCCCTTGCAAAACACAGGTGGGAACCTAATGAAAGAAGCAGTCAGGATAGCATCATTGGAGATGCATGGCTGAAGGAGCTGAATTTCATAAATTTAAAATGAGAAGTGGTTAGCTATCCTACTTGGCATTGTCTCAGTTAGTGATTAAGATTTGTTTTTTGCCCTTATTCTTTAACAAAAATGGGGAGAGTAGAGGGGTATTTAAATGAAGTATGTGTTTATAACTGTTGAACAGCAGCTGAATTCCACAGCCAATTCCAGACATACACAACTGACGGTTTGCTACTGCCATAAATTACTACCAGGCTGTACTTACATAGATCATTATGTGGGAAGCCCATACATATATGTCAAACATACATAAAGCCCATTCATATTCTGGAAGAGGATACGCACAAAGTGAATCTTAAAGCTCATATTTGGGCAGATGCTAAAAGGAATAAAGCTTTTAATAAGGCTTTGCAAAACGCATGAAATGTAAAAAAAAAAAAAATTGCTTCCTTTAAAGGGAGCTTAAAAACAATTGTATACTTATTTTTTTGCATCACTATGCAACGAAATCACTTTTGGATGACCTAAGTTCTATTCTTAGCTTAAAACCTGATCTTTTTCACTTTACATTGAGATTGTGGTTTTTTTGTGGGGTTGTTTTTTTTGTTTTGGTTTTTGTGTTTTGTTTGGTTTTGTTTGTTTTTTTTGTGGGTTTGGTTTTTTTTTTTTTTTTTTTTTTTTGAGCTATCCTTTTTTGTGTATCACATATAAGATGCTTTTATGGCAGAGAGAGTCTTGTAATAGGTTCATGCTGTTGCTATCTGTCTAACTCATTGATTTTATTTGGAACTTCTAAGTGGTCCTAAAAGAGAAATTATTAAGAACAGTCATTATATTCTCTATCTGTGCATTCTCTTCCAGTAAGTTAACACATTTAAATCATGTGCAAATAAGCATATCACCTAGCACAAATAGCCAAATATTAGTTAAATTCTGCTTTAGCAGTAGAAATAGTACCAGTAACCATCTGTTTTATAACCTTGCATTTGGGCACTACATAAAACTGCTTAAGAAATCATACCTTTGGATCAGTTGTTGACTTATTTTTAAAAATAATGAATTATCATCAACAGCAAGTTTTCAGTGTGTTATATTGTCTGTCATCTTCTGAGTCTTCTCTGTCTGAGAATTTATATGTGAGGCTCAAATGCTTAAGGGAGATATCTTTAAATTAACTGTGCCCTAGGCCAATTGCTGTGGAATTTTTAAACCAGACAATTAAAATGGTGAATATCTAATGTGGTGGAATCCAAAAGAAGTCTTAAAAAAACCCAAACCCAAATATTGAGTTATTTACTGGTTTCAGATTTCTGATGAGTTCTGTATTTTGACAGTAGGAATAAATTTCACAGTGTACAATATTGTACTTCATTTCTAGGGGAAATACTGAGGTGGCACATGTCAGTCTGTTTCTTAAATCTTCATAGTCGGTGGCCTTTTTTTCATCCAGACTCCTATATTGCGGCATATTCAGAGCTCTTAAGATGTAAGGTTGCCTTTTGAAAGGAATTTTATGTATATAAGTGTAAGTAAAAAGATACTTAGAACATTATGTAAATCAGAATATCTCAAGGGGAAGATGAAAGCAACTGAAGACTGCAACATATCATTCCAGAATAACTTTTTGTTCGAAGAAATACTTTTATTATTAGTTCAGAATTACCTCAGAAGTGAATATTACTTTGAAGAAAGGCTGCATGGACTTTGAAATGATACAGTAGAGCATCAAAACAGTTAACAGTAATGGGTTGTGATTATATGGACTTTAACAGAGCTAGCTCCTGCTAATAAAGTAGATCTTTCAAATACAATGATTTTTTTTAACAATTACAAAATAGACTTCTTATAACTGAGAAGTAGTTCTAGAGAAACAAAATGAGACTTATTCCACCTCTCCACTGATCAAAAAGATTTAATATTCTTAAGTATTCATTTCACCTTCTGAAAAAAGTGAGGAAAAACTCTGTAGAAGGGTTGAAATTAAATTTTCAGGCTATTAACAACTTTAAAAATGGAATCATGACACAAAACTCGTTTTCTCTTGCTTCTCATTTTCAAATAAAGTACTGTAATTTCTATTAAAGTAGGAGGTTTTTGTAGGAAATGGTTTGGAATGATCAGACTGATGTTTGGCTTGGTATCTGAATGAATGCAGCTTCTTATGTCCCTGTTTCTACTGTTGCTGTAAAAACAAGTGTTACCTTCTGATGTCACCCTAACTTCTCAAACTAGAAGGAAATGGAAAATACCCCACTGACCTATTACTGGGTTGATTCCAAAGTTATCGAACTTGCTGAAGTTTCTCATCTATTTCATTTCCATGTTGTCTGTTGAAGTTAGTCTCATTTGTTAGCAAGCTGTGCTGTAACGCTGTCGTAGCTAGTAACCTTATTCATAGATCAATGTGCTAAACAGTGAGCAATTGGGAGTAAATGTATAGGCTGTGCCTAGAGAGTTTCAAATCTAGGTGCTTAAAATGTATAACTTAAGCTGGTGTTTAATGTGTCCTACAGAAAGTACTAACTACATGGCAAAACTGAACAGGTTACTGACAGAGCAGTTCCTGTTGTGCAGAAGCCACATCTTTCTCCAGGAACTGCACAAATCATTGCAGGCTGAGAAAAGGTCTGGCAGGCACCACATATGCTTGCCCTCTTTCTTATCCTCTTTTACAAGGCTCCAGCCTAACTGTGTCTTTTGTTTGACCTGATACAGTTGCTGTGTTCTTACGTTACTCTCCCTGAAAGATACTCTTTAATGAAGTTATTCACAGAGGCAGTGGTTTTTGATGTAGATAATCAGAGAATTGCAGAAAAAGACAAAATAATTCCTTGTAGTTCAAAGAGTAGTTGTGTGCCAAAAGAACAGCTTCAGCTGTTCTGCTGAAGGGGGATTGAGTGCATCCAATACACCAGCTAACAGTTTAGCTACTGTACCACTGCTTCTATTAAGTTTTATTAGCCTTCTTCAGTGAGGGGTTAAGTATACACTCAACTTGCCAAATGAGTGAAATCCATGAATGATAAGGCTGAGTATGTGTAGAGTTTCAAGGTCCTAGCAGCTGTGCAATGCCAGAATTTAGCTCTTTATGCATTTGCCCATCAATAAAAACATTTTACTGTTCACAAGCAGAAGCTTAAAATTTGTTTCTATGCACAATGCACTGGTGTAGATTCCCAGACTAGCTGTAAAGAGCTGCGGTACCCCAGTCAATATACTGGCCCTAGTAAAGTGCTTTGCCAAAGCAAAAATGGAGCAAGTGAAAGAGGAAGTTTACATGTTCCTTCAAAGCAAGGCCTTATACTGTGTCAGCAAACTCTAGGAGACTTTATTGCTGTCAGGATTAGAAAGGATGTTTGCAAATAATGAGGGATATAACTGTTGAAGTTTGAAATTTAGGCACCCAAATCCTGTCTTCTCTACCTGGTCAGTTACTGAGAATGTGAGCCTATCTGAGCAGCAGCTTTAGAGCTACAGCTACAAACCTGTAATTGATTTTGCTTCTCTTACAAGAAGGAAGTCTGCCTACAGACTTTCCCTGAACACATACAGGTTTCCTGCAGGTTGCAGGTAGATTTAAAATATATTCTTGATTTTACTAATTTTTTTTTTTTTTTCCTATTTATTGCTGTTCTAGAGACCAAAATTTTGCTAAAGGTAGTAAACCCTTTAACTTGCAAATTTCAGGCAAGGTGTTAGTCAAGAGTAAACTCTTACAGACAGTATTACAAGTGGGTAAAAGATACTGTCTGGCTCTGTGTCTGGGATTCAGTTTAGGAGTTTGTGAAATACTCAGAACAATAATCCTAGTCTGATTTGGGAGGGTTTCTAAATACTGCTATAATAAAAATACTTATCAGCTGATTAGAACTGTTAGTTTCTAAAACCAGTACTCTACAATCCATACTTTACTATTTTCCTGACCCCTGTTGTTAAAGTTTACTCAGGTTAGGTAAGTGTTCATAGATCTCTTCTAGTCCATGTGTTTTCCCCTTCTCTTTTGCATACATATACAGGAAGCTGTATTGTAGGTTAGGGATATTCCCTTCCCACATCATGAAAATGATGTGTAATAACTTTGTACCAGACTGAGAATTACAGGCAGCCTTGTTATAAATACTTTAAACTTTGTTACACCAGTTAAGTGTTTCAGTGAGACTAAAGTGAGTCTCTAATGGCTGATACAGCCCTTATTATGTGATTCTGATTCCTCCACAGAATATAAACATGTTTCTTAATTAGGACAAAGACTATGAATAGGCCATTATCCTTCAGGTTTCCAAGAGTCTGTTCTGCTAGAGAATAATAAAGGAGCACTGGAAAACAGGTATCAACAAATGAATATGAAACAGTTTATTACATAGCCCATAGCAAAGTTATAAGTATATATGAGCAGATAAATCCTAGGTTATGCTGAAACTGTAGTGTTTGGTGTTAATGGCAAAACACCAAGACAATTTGGGGACCTGGTAGGCTGATAGGTGTTGGAAGGACCAAGCTAGTGTCATACAGTCAGCATCATTGCAGACTGACGCTGTGATCCCAGGCAAATCCTCTCTGATTCTCCCTATTTGGATGGTAAATTCTTGAAGTGGGGATTTTCTTCCAAGATGTACCTAGACATTGCACAAGCTTAGTCTCTACTGGATAAATCCTGTCTGCAGTGCACATAATAATTTAATGGGGGTCTTGGCTACATGTGACCTCTATGCTAGTGCAACTGTCTGCCCATTGTAAACCCCAGGGCAGAATTGACATGTACACATATTTTACAATGGTTTTTTGTTTCAAGTCCATATGCCATTTACATAGCAGAAGTGTGTAGTTGTTAGAGCAGACAATTGTGCTATTACTCATGTTGGTGAGCGTCCTTATTTGTTGTTCTCTTCTGAGACTCTGGATGAATCCTTCAGAGCAACAGTCTGCACCAGGCTGGGATTCTTTACTCAACTGTCTTGCATCAAAGTCATCTAGAAGACCTGAAGAAACATTCTGACAGTATCAGTATGTGTTGTGAAGCTCTACCTATGTCTTTTCATTTAAGTTTCTAAATAATTAAATATTGGTGGAAAAATTAATGAAAACCAAGGCAGCAGGACTTAGCTCATTCCAATTTACCATTTTCTCTGTCTGGATATGGAGAAAGAATAGAAGGAGAGTAGGTATTTCAATTTATGTAGTGTAAAGTGTGGACACTCATCTGATATTTATTTGTACTGCTGGAAACTTTTTGAACAGTATCCCTTGCTTTGAGTGTACAGAGTCAGATCTTCTTTGTCTGGAATCCTCAGTCTTGGCACAGAGTTTATAAACTGTCTATGTGAGGATTGGGAGCCTTCAATCTCCAGCATATTGCACTAATGTTGCTATTTACTGTAATTCACAGGGAGCCAAAAGAATCCTTTCTCATAGTAGTAAAATGTACTGTCTTTGTTACACACAGTATTCATACAAAATGCACAATAAATATCTCATCCTCTCCCCTCCATTTTGAAGAAAACTGGCAATGAATATGGCAAGGTTTTCAAGTATTTTGTCCTGACATGTTGGTATCACATCACTGATGCCAACATCTTTCTGCAGTATCAGAGATTCATTTGTGTTTAGTAGGGATGGAATAAGGACAGATGTTCAGAGGAATTCAGTCATGTTTCACCACTGAAGCATTTTCACCTCTCAGGTCTCGGTCTTTTAATAGAGTTGTCCCACTAACATACTGACAAAAAATCTTTATAAAGCTCTGAAAACATTGTTTTATTTTTGTTATTTTAGCCATCTTTATTATTTCTTTCAGCAGAATTATGTTTTTATAAGGGAGTATCTTGCTTGACAGTCTTTCAGAAGCTGTGTATAATCACGGAGAAAGCAGAATAACAACACAGGGGTGAGATATTTGGCGTGTAAATTTTATGCTACCTACTTAAAGGCAAATCAAGAAAAACAAAGGTAAATGATTTAGGCAAAAGCTACCCCTTCCATCTCTGGCATTAGTGGAAAAACACAGCCCTAGCCTCTACTCTGAGACCAGACAACTTTGTATTGTCATTGTTGTTAATATTGGTGGCACTTTGTTAGTCCCTGGTCTGCAGTAAAAGCCAAGCAGGATTGCATCTAAGATGATGTTACTAAGTAGAAGGCAAACCAAGCTAGATTGGAAAAGGAAGAAAGAATCAAGGAAAAGAACATAAAGGAGAGGCTGACAGGAGTTAATATCTCATATTTCAAATTCAAGGCATAACCCAATCTGGCCACATCAGGTGAGTTCAAAATACACTGAGGATTGGAAACAGGACTACAGTGTCAGGGTTTCATGCTACGATGTTTGCCAAAGTTTGCTTTTTATATTTAATTTTGTTGTATTTATCTGAAAAGAACAATGATGCTGGAATCAGAATTTATTTTGATGATTTTAGGATGAGCCTCTTTCCCAATTTAGAAAATCTTCCAGCCCCTTTGCCTTTCAGCCTTTAACTTTACAAAGTGTCTTTCATTTATCATACTTATCCAAACATATAACTGAATTTCTCTGTCTGAATTTTTTTAATTTGTGTTAACTCTCATAACAATTTGTGTGATAGTGCAAATTGGATAATAGGACTGTTTTGAAATGTAGACAGCTACTCAACAGCTTTGAATTCTGGGCTGCGTCCTACCCACCTGAGTTGAAGGAGGCTGTGTAGGACTTCGGGTACTTCCTGGCAATCTCTGAAACAAAGAATGTGATGCATTGTAGAGGTATAAAACTCCATTATATTTGAAACTCCCTACATGAGCAGAATACTTTGCTGAATTACAGGACTGGAGTCACAGAATGGCAGGGGCTGAAATGGATCTCTGGGCATCATCTAGTCCAGCCCACCTGCCAAAGCAGGGTTACTAAGAGCAGGTTGCACAGAAATACATCTGGGAGGTTTTTGAAAGCCTCCAGAGGAGGAGACTCCACAGACTTTCTGGATAGCCTGTTCTAGTGGTCCATTGCCCTCACAGTAAGGAAGTTTTTCCTTATGTCTAGGTAGAACTTCCCATGTTCCAGTTTGTGCCTGTTGCCCCTCGTCCTATCACTGAGCATTATTGAAAAGAGACCGGGCCTATCCTCTTGTCACCTGCCCTTTGATAATCACTTGGTGAGATCATCTCTCAACTTTCTCCAGGCTAAACAGCCCCAGGTCTCAACCTTTCCTCATGGGAGAGATGCTCCAGTCCCCTAATCATCTTT
Organism: Megaceryle torquata; assembly: GCA_024611175.1. Lineage (NCBI taxonomy): Eukaryota > Metazoa > Chordata > Aves > Coraciiformes > Cerylidae > Megaceryle > Megaceryle torquata. Next base: position 239,760 of record JANIJG010014360.1, read on the forward strand.
GTAGCCTTCTGTTGGACTCTCTCCAGTAGTTCCTTGTCTCTCTTGAATGGGAGAGCCCAGAACTGGACACAGTACTCCACATGTGACCTCACTGGGGCAGTCCACCAGGACTTCAGGTCCTTTTCCAGGGAGCTGGTGTGTGATATTATTCCTCCCTGGGTGTAGGACTCTACACTTGGCCTTGTTGAACTTGATGAGGTTCCCCATGGCTAAGCTCTTCAGCCTGTCTAGGTCTTGCTGAATGGCAGCACAGCCTTGTGATGTGCCAGCTCCTCCTCCCAGTTTTGTGTCATTTCATTATACTTGCTGAGGGTACGCTCCATCCCTTTGTCCAGGTCATTGATTAAGATGCTGAGCAAGAATGGACCTAATACTGACCTCTGGGGAACACAGTGAGCTACAGCCCTCCCAAATAAACTGTGCCACTGATCACAGCCCTCTGAGCTCTGTCATTCAGACAGTTCTTAAACCATCTCAATTTCTGCTCATCTAACCCACACTTCCTAAGCTTACCTATGAGAATATTATGGGAGACAGTGTCAAAAACGTTGCTGAAGTCAAGGTAGACAACATCCACTGCTCTCCCCTCATCTCCCCAGCCAGTCACATTGTCATAGAAGGCTATCAGATACTAATGGAGATCGGAATAATCCCCTCACAATCTAGGAAATAGTAGTGAAAAACCTGCTAAGCCAACTGAGCCATAAGTCTGTGGGGCCGGACAGGATCCTCCCAAGGGTGATGAGGAAGCTGGCGGAGGAACTTACCAAGCCTCTCTACATCATTTATCATCACTCCTGGTCAACTGCGGGAGTCCCAGATCACTGGAGACTTGCCAGTGTGACACCCATCTACACGAAGGGTGGGAAGGAGGATCCAGGGAACTAACAGCCTGTCAGCCTGACCTCGGTTCCGGGAAAGATTACGGAACAGTTCATTTTGGGGGTGATCATGTGGCAAGTGCAGGACAACAGAGGGATCAGGCCCAACCAACATGGGTTCATGAAGGGCAAGTCCTGTTTAACCAGCCTGATCTTCTACGACCAGGTGACCAGCCTAGTGCATGAGGGAAGAGTGGTGGATGTTGTCTACCTGGACTTCAGTAAGGCATTTGGCACCGTTTCCCAGTTTCACTGGGTCCAGAGAGGGGTGGTAAATGGAGTTAAGTCCAGTTGGCGAGCAATGGGCTGAGGTCAATGGGATGAGGTTTAAGAAGGCCAAGTGCCAGGTCATGCACTTCGGTCACAGCAACCCCAGGCAATGCTGCAGGCTTGGCTTGGAGTGGCTGGAAAGCTGCCTGGCGGAAAGGGACCTGGGGGTGCTGGTGGACAACCAGCTGAACATGAGCCAGCAGTGTGCCCAGGTGGCCAAGAAGGCCAATGGCATCCTGGCCTTCATCAGAAATGGTGTGAGCAGCAAAAGTAGGGAAGTGATTGTACTCCTGTGCTCGGCACTCATGAGACTGCACCTTGAGTGCTGTGTCCAGTTTTGGGCACCACGGTACAAGAAGGAAATTGAGGTGCTGGAGCAGGTCCAGAGAAGGGCAGCGAAGCTGGTGAGGGGTCTGGAAAGCATGCCTTATGAGGAGAGGCTGAGGGAACTGGGGTTGTTTAGTCCAGAGAAGAGGAGACTGAGAGGAGACCTTATTGCTCTCTACAACTACCTAAAAGGAGGCTGTAGTGAGGCTGGTGTTGGTTTCTTCTCCCAAATTACTGATGATAAAATGAGAGGAAGTGGCCTCAAGTTGTGTCAGGGGAGGTTTAGATGAGATATTAGGAAGATGTTCTTCACTGAGATAGTGGTTAGGCACTGGAACAGGCTGCCCAGGGAGGTGGTGGAGTGTTTAAAAAGCAAGCAGACGTAGCACTTGAGGCGATGGATGGATGGATGGATGGATGTTAGGATGAAGGTTGGACTCGATGATCCTAGAGGTCCTTTCCAACCCTAATGATTCTATGATTCTAATAAAGCATTATTTCAATTGAGAGGTATTGACAGCAAAGATAATAGTAACAGACCCAAAATTCCTAATTAAATTACTGAGATGAAACAATTCATGAACTTTGTTTGATCTGATGCTTATTTGCATAGTGAAATCTTAAATGGCCATGTACACAAAACCGTTACAGTTCAGAAAGCAATGGATTATTAAGTGGAAAGCAGCTTTCTACAAAAATACAGAGTTTCTTTAACTTCATGAGAGTTCATGTGGATAATAATGTAAATTCCCAAACCATTTTCCTTTCTTCCAAGAAATTTCTAATAATCTTTGATTTTGAACTGACATTACAAGAGGAAATGAGAAATTGGGAAGGAAGATGACTTCATAATGCATGAATTAAAAATTCAAGGTTTTCATTTTGTTTAGATTTCTTCTCCAGGATAAAATACATACATAAAATACACCACATACATAAAAAATTTTCCCCAAAAAGTAAGCAGAAATCTAGCTTATATGATGGCACTTCATTTACTGACAGCCTTTACAGGTATGTGAATGAAAAGCCATGGTCTGTTTTTTTCCAGGGGTGAAATTTCTGTACCATCTAATTGAAGTGAATTTTGCTGGTCTCAGCTCACTTCCTAGTAAGTCTATTCCATATTAGATATTACTATAAAAAACAAAGGGACAAATTGACAGCATCTGATAGTGAGAGTCCTTGGAATTGAATTAGCTCCTCAGTCAGGATTGAGGTCGTTGCTGGGACAATGTAGCAAAATCATTTTATTCAGTGGCCTTTCACAGTAGCTGTATCTGAAAGCTAAATAATCTCTGTGCTTCTTATTCAGCGATGTCAGAGAATGTCAGAGTTGCAATGCACAATACATTGGAGTAAACAAAAGTTATCCTTAATGAGTATTAATGACAATAAGGTTTGTTTTCAGAATGGTAGAGGTTTGACCTATTCTGGAGGAAGATGGGTTTTGTGTTTTGCAATTGGAAATGGGAGTGATGACATCACAGTCTCTCTGATTTATTCTTCACTCACATAAAAAAATCCTTTGGCTTTAGTTCTGTCACTCTGCCTTCTATTTTCTATTGTTTTCAGAATAAGAAATAAGAAGATACTCTTAGGGTAGTGTACCATGCAAGACAACGCAGATACCCTCTCTGCTTTAAGAATGAGAAGTTGAAATGGACAAGCCCACTTAAATAGGTTAACCAGCCAGCTCTGATTCTTACAGAAAATCCACACTCACCTTTCATCTTGTTGGAGTGCTTTGTTGTCTTTTTTTTGTTTGTGTTGGTGGGGGGGGGGGGGGATGACACGACTCTAAAGCTTGTTAGATTTGTTAACAGCAGAATAGACTGTTATTTTGTACAGGACTTTTTTTTCAAGGAACAAGTGGAGAGAGTCCCAGTGGAGGGCTACAAGGATGATTAGGGAACTGGAACATCTCTCTTGGAAGGAAAGGCTGAGAGACCTGGGGCAGTTTAGCCTGCAGAAGAGAAGGCTGAGAGGGGATCATACCAGTGTTTATCAATATATAAAGGGTATGTGTCAAGAGGATAGGGCCAGTCTCTTTTCAGTGGTGCCCAGTGATAGCATCGGGCACAAACTGGAACATCGGGAGTTTCACCTAAACATAAGGAAAAACTTCTTTACTATGAGGATGACAGAGCCCTGGAACAGTCTGGACAAAGAGTTTATGGAGTCTTCTTCTCTGGAGACTTTCAAAACCCTCCTGGATGTGATCCTGTGCAACCAGCTCTAGGTCACCCTGCTTTGACAGGTGGTTTGGACAGGGTATTCTCCAGAGGTCCCTTCAGTCCCTACCATTCTGTGATTCTGTCCTTGTTTACTCATCTGTAGTCTGTAGAATATGATTGAGGATTTTAAGATACTAGCTGTTACATTTCTTCTTATTTTTCTTCCTTCTTGATCTAACTTGGAAAACAAAACAACCCCCCTAAAAGTGTGAATATGGCAGTCACCTATTGTGATTCGGTATTGTAGCCATGTTAAATACAGTTATTAAAGTACTCTTTCTCTAGCTAATTACTACTCAGAAGTATAAGTATTTTATAATCTATTTTATATACTTGGAATAAAATTTTTATGTAATATATATATGACAGAGACATTGACATCTTTTTGCTTACTATCTAAAAGTGAAACAGAGCTATATAAAAGTGTACCAAAGAACAAAATCTGCAAGTAACTGGTTGAAATTTTAATTTTTTTTTTTTACTTTGAGCCTGGTAAGAAACAGACAATTACTATTGTCATGTTCTTAGCATAAAACTGAATGTATTTCTGATCTGTGGTATACTATCAAAATGGAAGTGTCAAAATGAGAGACGTACTCAAATATTTGTCTTGCAAAGAAGATTCTTTTTGGGAAATCATTAATTCATGTGTGATGGAATACAAACCAGGCAATTCTGATCTACCATTTCAGTTTTTCGGATGCTATAGTGCAACTGCTCTCGTGTAATTACCTTCTCAGTTAATTTCAGACAAGTGTTTTTTGATACAAAGCTAAAAATTTTTATTGCTCTCAAAACATGCAAAATTCCAGCCTCTGCTGATACTCTTAATTCCCTTCTGTCCATTTATACTTTATATCAAGGCAAAAATGCAGCATTGGATTTAGTTCCAAGCCTTGTTCTTTTAATCTTCTTTATAAGTGTATTGAGACAAAAAAAACAATAGCCAGTGTTTATCTTCTGCACCAGTAGTTCTGTCCCTGGCGACTGGAGGATTATTTGTCTCAAGTCAGCAATCTAGTGCTGGGTACTCTGTGCGTTCTCTGACCTGCTTCCAGTCTGCAATGACATACAAGCAGAGGACCAGGAAAGTATTCTGCAAAAGAGGTGACAGCATCGCTAGCATTTGCATTAAAAGAGGGAGTGCTACTTTCTCACTTATTTGTTTGTTATGCTTTGGAGGCCTGCACAATTACAAGAACTAGGGGATAAACATCATAACATTCACTCAGTTTAACTGAAACTTTCTGACCTGGAGGGCTTTTGTGCTGTATATGACCTTTGTTAAACTGGTCTCAACTAATCTTTTTGGGATATTATCAAGTGAAGTGTTCATGCTTCACTTTTATATTTTTAATATTCGAAAGCGAGTACTTCTGCACTGAGAAACACTAGTCTCCTGGCTGTGCTAATAATGATTATTTATTTAGTTCAAGACAAAATGTGTGCTGTTAATTTGTTCAGTATTAGCCTTCTTCCAGTTTAGTTACTGGTGGAAGCTGACTTTCAACTCATGTTTGTTACAAAAAGGCAAAAGCAAGCTACCTATTTGTGGGAGTGAGAAAAATTCCAGTTAATGTAAATGATCTTAATGAAAGAGGGAAGGGAGATGAGATTCTCATTTTGGCTTTAAAGCTATAAGGCAGAGGTTGAAGTATTAAGAATGAGTTTGAGATGAGAAGAATAGTTATGAACTTGATGAATTAATTAGGGTTAGAGAATTAAAATATGACTGTGATACTGTACCTCTGAGTCGTTTGGATGTACTTGAAATGGCAGTGAATAGAAGTGCTCAGGTTTTTTAGCATGACATTTTTATGCCATCATTTTTGGTTGACATAGGGAATATAGCTTAAAACCTGCATGTCGTTTAAATAGCAGAAATGTCTGGCAATTCACAGGAAAATTAAGGCACTTATAATGACAGAGCTGTTTTATCAGGGTGTTGATGAGAATTGAACCCAAGCTCAGGCATCAAAGCATTTCAGCGGGCTCACAGCTTCATTTGTACTTGTTCCAGTTCTCTTAATCATACTCTCTTGGGGACTCTGGTATGGGAGACATCATTGTCACTTTTGTAGTAAATCCAGACATTCTTTAGCAGCTTTTCTGTAGGTAAGAGTTGCACTGTGTTTTGGTTTTTTCCTGCCTTGTCAGATACATGTAACAAGTTTGCACCGATTTTTGACTACATGCTCCATTTTTCGCTGCATGCCGAGGCAATTTTCTGTCAGTGCACCTCCTTATTTCCTCTGCTTTGTCTTTCTGACCTGCAAGGTGCTCCTCGGCAGTAACTGTTCTTTGAATACAAACATTCTGAAATTTCTCCAGGCTGCATGCTGTCTCTGTGAGTTTGTAGAAGAGTTTTAGTCTGTAAGAACCAGATTTCTATTTAAGTACCTGGTTTTGGCTGCAGGCCAAGTTGTTGTTTAACAGTCAAGCTCCACTGAGTAGGTAATATCACTCTTTAGCCTCCAAATGACTAGGGCTGGATGAGCTCAAGAGACACTGGGCATTTCTGGGCCTGATAGTTCCTCCTGCAACCTTATGGACTTTGAGTGTGTGTACACCTGGAGAACACCCTCATCTGTCGGCCTTCTAGCATTTAAAAATGGACAGGAGAGCCTCCCTTGAAAACAAACAGTATTTTCAGTTGCTAAATGTTTTTTGCTGGTTATGAGTTCTACAAAAGTCACTTATTTAGGAGCATTTGTGTACTGTGAAGCTAACAGGAGAGACTGCAACTATAACAATTACTCTGTTTCTTATGGGAACTCAGGGAAGACAACCAAGATGAAGATAAAGCTCTACTAACATTACTAATAATACACTTGAAAATGTTTTCCTTCAGTCTTTTGTCTTTTCTTCTATTGCCTGTAAAGCTGGATTAATAGGCTTGTTCACTTAAGACATATATAAGGGCTTTTTACACATTCTGGATTTTTCTTCCGTCATTTTATCCATGATATACCAATCTGTTCTCAGAACTGTGCTTGCATTTTTCTTCCTTGGTGGCGGTTTCTCTTTTTTCAATCTGCTCTTTCAGAATATCTGAATGGTTCAAGGTTGGCTCCTCATAGGTTTTCTAGCAGAGCTGGAATCTAAGCCTACACATCCTAATTTCATAGCCCTTATTCTAGCCAGTAGACCTCACTGTTGTCTTCTGGTTTTAGTAGTCAATAATTTATTTGCTCTAAAATATGTATGTCTTTCTGTAAGTGCATGTGTATTATAAAACAAATGTATAGGCATCTACAGGCAGTGAGATACAGACTAAGCAATGCAGATCTGTAGTCCAATAAAGTAAAGCCATTTAACAGTATTCTGATTTGCTAAGCAATGCCTAAGCTGAACAATATTATCAGATTCAGCAGCTGCTCTTTTGTTCAGCCACAGGCTGAAATACAGGAGGTAAACAAAAACGAAGCTAAAAACCCACAGCAACAAAGGCTTGAAAAGCTTGATGAGGGTTTTATTTTGCTTCAAAACCTACATCTATTCCACCTGTCAAGCCTTTATTGCCTCAGTGTCCATTAAGGCAATAGCCACATGATGATGTTGGGGAGTCAGTATGTATCTACTTTTTAACCAGAGGATGAGTCATTTGCTAAGTGAATATTTCAGGAGCTTTTGCTTACTGTGTTTGTGTTCTACAGATACATGGACTTTAAGGGGAAAAAGGATCAAACGAATCACATAGTCATGAACTGCGTTAGACCTTCTTTGACTGTGTCTTTGTGGCACAATTCAGTGTGCAGTAAGGAAAGCCAAGTTAGCTTCGAGCAAATTGGCTTTGGGGACCTGGGTTTTGTAGCTGCGTAAGTGCCCAGAGATTGCCTGGCCTGTCCAGCACAGGGACAAGGATGTAGAGCGAATGCATTGGTGCTACTTGTTATACTAGCTTGAGCAAAGTACTGGATTGCATTGCACTGTGTTCTGTAGAACAGATATGGCCTTATTTATTTTGGCGTATTTATTCAACTGTTTCTCTCTTGATTTTAGCTTTTGTTGTACAGTAATGGTGATTACCAATATTATTCCTACGTTGTGATAGCTGGCAGTTACCTGTTCTTTGGAAGAACAAGACATAGTATTTTCAGCTTCATATGGAGTAAAAGATCATATTAAGACACTAAATGAAGAAGACTCAAGAAAAAAGGGGGATGGGATTGAGACTGTGTGTATTGTAAATCATATCCTTAATATAACTGTTTAGTTTCATTGTGTATAAACAGTATATTCTGTCCAATACTTAAATATTTTTATAGGTAGCTGTGCTTTAAGGTACAAACAACCGTTGTTTTTGGGTCTGTTGTGGTGGGGGTTTTTTTGTGGTTTTGCAGTTTTGGTTTGTTGTGTCCATCCCCATCCGTCCCGTCCCACCCCCCCCCCCCATGATGCTATTTAAAGAAAATCTCAGTAATAATGAAGTTTCTTGGCTAAAACATTTTTTGGCATCCATTGACTCAGCCGATTCAATAATTTTCTGGAGGGCTCGTGTTTGTAATACAATGCCAGATAGATTTGTTATTGACTTAGTTTTTATTAAAAACAACAGAGAAGGTATCGGTAGCTTACTTGCTATTAGCCAGTTATCTGAGGAAGGCAGACAACCCTTACATAAAGAAGGGCATGAATTCTGAACGTGAAAAAATATTTATTCTTAAATGAAATATTTCAAATATTTCACAGGAAGGATTTTTTTGTGACAAAGTAGTGCATGCCCCAATAACATTCTCTGAGGTAGAAAGCAAACTTGTTTGCTAAAACTTCTTTTTTTTTTTTTCTCCTTACATTTGGACTTTTTCTATTATGGCTCTGATTTGTAGCAAGCATTTATTTCTTCTGCAGCCAACATTACCATAGCAGAAAATGGCACTGCACTAGAGAAACATTGTATCTGGTTTTGCTACCGGTTTCCAAGAATAAATACTAGTGAAGCTCTCAAAGGTCTCTTGTAAAGGTCTGAAAGTAACCCATGTGTTAATTTAGAATAAAACTGAAAATTGGAAAAAGCAGCAAGCAAGCGATCTCATTACAATAACCTGAAAGCTAGGTAGGAAATGCTAAATTGGATGGTGTGTATTACAGGAATTAATGTTGCAAGTGAGATTTTTGTAGGCCATGCAAGCTACTAGCTCCTCTTGTAACTTCTGACTTATGTCCTCTATTGATTCTAACCTGATATTACAAATATATATTGCCGGTCTTCCTCACACTTCTGTATTTTCAGTGATAGGAAGGTTGATGCATAGGAATTTCATAGGCTTAACAGGAATGTAAGCATATAAAAAAAGATCTTGAATAGGAAAAAATCTTTTTTCCACAGAGCAGATAATACCGTGTCAGCAAATATTTTTGCAGTACACTTTTTTACAGTCTGTTACAGATCCATGACAGCCTCATGGCTGTTTTCATTCTGATTTAAGAAGCTACAGTGTCCTCAATCCCCACCCCCCAAATTATAAATCTTCTCCATAAAGTGGGAGTATATCCAGATAGAAACTAATTGCTATGGATTAAAAGAAGCAGCTTGCAGCCTCCACATAGTATATCTTCACTCAGAACAGGCACCAAAGTTTTTATGAGAAGGAAATTACAGTTGAACTGCTTTCAATGTTCATAATCTCTTAGGCTTTCTTAAAATCTGGATGCAGTCTTATTTTAATGATGCATAGTGATTGGTTGGGTGGAGGAGGTAAAAATGGTTTGTCATATATCCAAAAGTGATGAAGCTGATTTGAAAGAGATTAAGTAAGGCCTTGTGGCAGATAAATAACAATTCAATATAAGAAATTTTTAACACTCTAACATTCGTTTCATTTTTACTTGCTCTGTTCCAGCCAGGTACATCAGAGGTCAAATGCTATGAGACATAGTTTCTGAGGGATTTCCCCCCCCCCCCCATGCTTAAGTTACCTCAGGAAAGAAAGTCACAGAATCACAGAATTGTCGTGATTGGAGACCTCTAAGATCACTGTGTACAACTGTCAACAACAAAAAAAAAACCCAAACAAAAAATCACCATCACACCCCCCCAAAAAACCAATCAAAATAACAACACAAACTCCAACAAACCAAAAAACCAAAGAAACAAAAGAAAAAAACCCAACAAAACCCCATGAAAACAACTGAAGAAACACTTTACCATCCCACTAGAACATGTTCTGAAGTGCCTTATCTACACGGTTTTTGAATACCTCTAGGGATGATGACTCCACCACCTCCCTGGGCAGCCTATTCCAGCACCTTACTATGTTTTCACTAAAGAAATTTTCCCTAGTATCTAATCTAAACCTCCTCTGGTGCAACTTCAGTCCTTTTTTTCTAGTGCTGTCATTGTTTACTTGAGAGAAGAGGCTGCACCCACCTCACGACAACCTCCTTTCAGGTAGTTGTAGAGAGCAATAACGTTTCCCCTCAGCTTTCTCTTCTCCAAACTAAACAATCCCAATTCACTTAGCCTCTCCTCACAGGACTTGTTCTCCAGACCCTTCACCATCTTTGATGCCCCTCTCTGAATTTGCTCAAGCAAGTTCAGAGTCCCTTTGTAAGTATGAACAAAATTAATGGATTCGTGGGTCTCTGTGGTCACCTTCAAACTCCAATACCTGTTGTCTTGAACTGCTTGCAAAGTGTGAATGATTAGCTGCAAACCCAGGGACGAAACAGGAATAGATGTGAACTTCACAGATGTTTTCTGTAATGGCCTAAAACACAGAGTTGGACCTGTGTACATAAACATATTATTGTTTTTTGTTTTGTTTTTTATCTCACTCCTAAGAAAACATATCTGCACAAAGGACATTTGGACATTTCTGACCATTTACAGTCTGTATGAGAATTCTCAATGCAGTTAAAAGGAGGTGTGTTGGCTGTTAAGAGAAATTAATCCACTAATTTAATTAATTAATCAATAATTTCAGTAGTGTTTTAAGATTAAACATTAAAATTTACTTGTTAGAAAAAAAATAAGCAGGTATTTTCCCAATAGAGTCAGACCACAATAAAAAAAGGAATCTGATGGGATACTAGAACTTTTGAAAAAAATTTTAAGCATTCCATTAGGCATAGTGATAGGTAATTAAAAAAATCTAGAATAAACAAAGACAGTCCCACAGTATGAAAAGAAAGCTTCCTCTAAAGGCTTACACATGCAGAGAAAGAGGAAAATGGAACTTCAGCTTCATCAGTCAGCCATATCAATATTTTACTGCAGTTACAAATTTACATAGATGCCAAGATATTTTATGTTGCCAAATGTTGCTTTTATTTTGCAGCACTTGTTGTGCATTCTTTTTTAGAAGTGAACACATCTGCGATGACTTTTTCCAGTACCCATTTTTCCTTCCCTGCAATTTGGGCTAAGAAGATTACAAAGCCATAAATCAGAGCCATAGCAAATGCAAGGGATCTGATGTACAAATGTGGTTAATCTTTGCCTTTGCAAATGCTAAAGGCAGTGCAAAGAAGCTAGGGAACCCTTGGCTTTGTAGGGTGACATTTCCTTACCTTCTCAGGAGAGGCTTCTGTGGAGACAAATGGGAAAAATCTAAGCCTGTTTTCATAAATGTTTTTGGTGGTCAGATGAGGACAAAGTCTAAGAGCATGTGCTGAACTCTAAATTCTGTTTATGAGAAATGAGCAAGTGATCTGATGGCTGTGTTTTTTTGTTGACATCTAGCTGGTCTCCATATTGTTTCTCATGGAGACTAATTCCTAAATTGTTACTAGTAGAATGTGACCAGAATAACTATTGCAAAATACCTAAGCATTGCTTGATTCAAAATACCTTTTCATTTCTTTACTGTACCTTCAGCTAAAGTTTGTTTAATACTGTTGAGTCTTTGATACTGTCACACTTTTGATATAGAGAGAAGATCCCTCTTGAAGAGGGGTGAGCATGCTGGTGAAAAGGTGTCAAATAGGCTTAGGGTTTTGGAGATAACTATTAGAAAACTTGACATATATTTCTTAACTAAGTTAATATATTAAGACAAATTGGGGTACTTGATAACCTCAGAATGTTTATGGAAGATCCTAATTTAGCTGTAAGACAATGAATTCAGAATTAAATTTTAGAGTGACATGCAGAAGATTATTTAGTTTAATATCATTTATATAGTGATATTTTCATCTTAATGGTAGGTCCACCTCTTTTTGCGAGTGTTAACTGAGATTCTCATCCTTATGTGTTTCCTTGTCCCAGTCCATAAAATAAAGATATGACACATCACTCTCTGTTACATGATAAAGACTGGCTTGAATTGTAACATTTAGACTTGGGTTTCTAAAAGACCCACTCTGCTTCCTTGTAGTACATTAGCCTCCCTGTGTGTTCTCCTGGCTTCCAGGAGAGGGAGAATTGTGGCTTTCAAGACTTAGAGTAAATAGGAAAGGCAATTTTTTTTTTTGTACTGCAATATTTGTATTCTTACAAAAAATATTTTCTTTTTCCGTGGTGTAGAAAGCTATTTAAGCTGCACTGCTTCCTTCTGCTCTCTCTCCTGTCTTGTGAAGTTCCAAGAAGAGAGGCTAGTCCAAATGTGGAGGTAAAGCAGCTAATAAAAGTCTTATAAAGAGCTAGAGCAGCTACTTACTGCTAAATACTAATGACCAATAGCCACTGTCTCTTTTTATTTTAGCTGATTGTTTACATTTGGCTCTTTACTGGTGAAATGAGTTAGGAACTGGTGGGGGTTTCCCCATTAATGCCTCAAGTTAGAATTAAAGTTGCAGCAGTATGAGCAAGAGTTAGTTCATTCTGCTATTAAGCCTTCAGTTATGCTGATGATTTATCACTCACTGCTAATAAATGGTATTTATAGTTGGCATATACCTCCTGTAGCAACAGTAACAGATGTGTTGCCTGAGATAACCTACTTTATATAGCTGTTAAAAGCCACTTTTCCTTCAAGTTTCACAATTTAAAAAATTCATTATAAACCTCTTGAATCCTCCAAGGGCTGAAACAATGCATGAAGCTGCATGTTTGATGTGCAGACCAGAGTTTGAAAAGGGCTCAGAAAAGCCCACAGTAGAGACCTGATACTTAAGTATGCTAAGCACACAGCATCTCCTAATGCGATACTTAGATCTAGATTCTCAAAAGAGTTCAGAAGAACCTTGTGTGCTGAGAGCTTTTGAAACACTGGCCATGTCAGAACAAGCACTGCTGGGGACTTAGCACTCCTCAAAAATCTGCTAAGTCTGGCTTTGATTTCTTGGTCCTAAGCACTTTTGAATGTCTGGACCTAAACAACAATCTATGCTTTATGTGGGATTACTTTATTTTATCTAAGGATATCATTATTCCATCCTTTCTTATAATTAAATAAGAAAAAAAGAAAAAAGAAAAAAAAGTGGCATGATGTAAGATGCCTGTAAGTGTATGAGAACTGAGTGATATCTTCTGACTGCTGTATATCCTCACTTGTCTCAGAAGCCAGCCAGAACAGGGTTGTCAATTTTACCATGTAAACACAGCTGAGAATCCTGTTTGAGCAAAATAAAAGCTGATAACTCCTGCCTTCCTTCTGGAAGTGTCAGTCTCTATAGCACTCAGTGCAGCAGAGGGTAGAAGTATTGGTGTGATGTGGCTTGGCAATAAGGTGGGGAAAATTTATATTGCAGAGGTATTTGACAGGCTTTAAGTAGTTCTCACACCCTTCCATGTTGCCATATCTCAAGTCAGCTGTTTGTGTGAGCATTACTGAACTGAGAAGACAACAGACCTTTTGGGTCAGTTAAAGAAGTGATAAAATGGGATGGAAACTTCTGAAAACACACCAAAAAATGCATAAAACCCATCAAAAAGTTAAATTGCTGACCATACTTTGTGGAACCAAAAACTGATTTACTCTTTTTACAACTCTTAGCCAAAAGAGCAGCAAGGGTAGGTAGCTGAGCCTTGCACACTGTGCCATTAAGAATCATATTGTATGTGTCAGATAAAAAGGAAAGCCAGAAGTGTGGTAAAGAGAAAGAGCTTGAGTCCTTGTCTTTGCTCTTCCTGATAGGATTTAATTTGAATGATTCAGTTTACCACTTGCTACATTTGCTGTGAATCAGACCAAAATGTCATGTGGTAGGACCTGCCTATTGTTTATAACTTAAATTAGCATTAAGGAGCAGCTACAGACTTCTCAAAATAATCTGACTTTTTTTGTGCCTTCCCTTCCTGGCTTCTGTGTGTATATATGTTATTACTAGGGAGAATTACTTTTCTTTGTGCTGCCTGTTAGAATTGTGAACAAGTTTCACCAGTCCATTGAATGAACAGTAGCATGGAGATTAAACATTGGGAGATGTCAAACTGCTAAAAGTTAATGTGATAAACAACCAGAAAAAGCTTTGAAAGGTATGTCAGGGAAGAAGATACTGAATTAATCTTAGTACTGCAAGTGGCAGTGCACAGACTGTAATTTGGGGGGAGGTGCATTCTGTCAGACCAGGAAAAGGAAAGTTTGGTACCCTTTGGAAGTGGTGCTTGAGAGTCCCTTACTGCTATGTGGGGGATACACCCCTTAATGGTGACACTGGTTCCAAATTCAAAGAATCAGACCAAGTACCCTGGAAGAAGTGATGAAATGTGTATGTGGGAGCATGGATAACTAAGCCTTTAAAAATTCTCTTTTATTAAAGGCAACATATAGTGGTTCTGAGGATATAGTTCATATTTAGAGATGAAATTTGTGGTTTTCTTGGGTTTTTTTTGTTTTTCAAATCTCTGAGATATTGAGAAACAGGTTGTCCTGTGGTGTAAACTGGGAAATTTTATTTAAGTTGAGCTCTCCTTTGAGGGGTGGTGAGATAAGGCTCTGGCCTGAGTCATTTTCAGCTGAAACAATAAGATAACTAACTTAAAAAAATTATTTTTATATATTTTTTTAAACTTTTGCCCTGGCATCCACTGGCACTTTTGGAAAATGAAATGCATTGTTCCTACATGCATTTGGACCCTTCAGGGTTTGGGAGTGAAGTGCTAATAGTATGCAGTTGTCTTTACACACCAGTACGGGGCTGAGGCTGATGCTTTATGACTCAGGGGCCTGTAATTAGCAAAGCACCACAGATGTTTTATACCAGTGTCCTGTAAACAGACGCATTGTCATAAGCAGTATGCATTTACAGCTGGCTCAACACAGTGACCAGGATCTGGCTTCAAACTCTGGTTTTCAAGCCTTGATGTATGATACAAAGCACTAGGGAAGTTTGATTGACTTGCTAGTCATTACTGAGATCAAAGGATTGGTTGGTTGGTTTGTTTGTTTGTTTGATATTTGCATCAGACTTCTTTATTCTACCACCTGGGCTGGGTTATTTATTGAAAGAGCTGCATGCAGAGATGTTAAATTCCAGGCAAAACTCAGTGATCCAACATCATTCTCTATTAGGTAACAGTTGAGTGCACTGCCATTATAGGAACTTAAGCACAAGTTTATCTATTTTTCCTGGGGAAAAGATTTAGCTTTCTGGGTCATCCATGTATGCAGGCAAATTGTGGTTTTCTCCTTTTGCAGTGGAACACCAGAGCTTTCAGAAATGTGCATGGGAGGTCCTACCAGTTCTAGTAACATCACTCCAATCCTGATTTGGAGTAAATAAACAGTACCTTAATACTAGAATAGTTGTCAGTAGATGTCAGGGTGCTGATGAGTCCTTCAGGGTTCTGATGAATATGTATGTGTGCATAATTTGAAGAACCCACAACAACTCATATTTTCAGAGGTTTACATCTCAGTTGTCAATTGAGATGGAACAGACTTTTTGTTTTCAAATGTATTTTGAATTTAGAAAGCAAAAGACAATCTGTTAATTCAGATTTGCTGAGTATATACTGTGTCTGAAGTCATTGCCTCTCCAAAATACACGACTGCTTATGGAGCCTCTAGTAATATGTTGTGTTAATGCTAATAATCACTCATATTCAACTAGGCCATCTGTCAGTTGGCTTCTTTTCTGGAAGTGAAGATACTTGAGCTTTGCAGCATACTGCAAAAGGGTCTGGGGTCACGTTTGATTAACAGACCTCAGAGTATGAGAACTTCGACACTTGTATTTGGCTATGCTAATATTAATTGTTCTTTAGTATTATGTTTCCATACCATAAAAATGCAGTAATTTTTACTCTACATATAGATATTTCTAACATTACCTGAAATCAGTAATAGATCAGTTTTGCAGAGTGTTTGCATTAGTATTGAAAAACCTTTTTCAATTTCTTAAATTAAACATGGTCCTTTGGAAAAGTAAAACCCCTATTTACTGATGTCACACATTGTTTCAATTGGTCTGTAATTTTATTTTTTTTTAAATACTTTTGAGCTACATTTAGTTGAATATATATTGTAACTCTGCAACCTAATCTAAATTAGCTAAATTTAAAAAACCTGAAATTTGTTTCAGGTAAAATAAAATACTGTGTCCAAAAGCTATTTCTGCATTTTTTATTAAAAGTTAAGGGATTTTAGGTGAATTGACTTCTGGCTAAATATCTTTCATTTTCTCAGCTATCCAAAATAAACTATAATGAGGTAGCTGAGAGCTGATCTCATCAATCTATCACTGTATCTTCAAATAGAATATAATTGAAGATGCCCATTCAGAATATTTGCATGGATTTGGGAACCTTCAGATGAGGTTTCGATGTGGAGCATGTTACATATTCTAGCATTTAGCTGTTGTTAAGTGACTTTAAAGCTGTTGTTGGAAATGTAGACTTGCACAATAAAATGCCCCAAATCTTTTATCTGATGAATAAATAATAGTGAACACCAGTATTTATTTCCTCTGTGCTGTTGCTACACAGTGTACCAGTAATGCACTTTTTTTGGCTGAAAGAGCGATAGAAGGCAACTCAGACCACAGTTCTGGGCTTCTAAATTGCTTAGGTGAAGGGTCCCTTTGAAGAAGAGTCTATCAGAAAGCTTGGAAGCTGAATTTAATTTACTTGTGTATTGTGTGCTTATGTCTTTGCCTGTTTGGTTTATTTGTTCTCTTTGGTTCTTGTTCGTACTACATGGAATTTGTTTGTCCTTATTTACTTCAGGCACGTGCATTTGATTTTCAGATAATCATTCTGTTGAAAAACATGAACCTGTGCCATTTTAAGAGGATAAAAAGAATTACTTCTATGGAAATTTATTAGCAGGGTGTAATATACCTTTTAATTCCACTACAGGTTTCTGCCCTTCAAAGTATTTGCTATTCTTTCCCCTGATTTTATGGTGTGTTTCTAGGACCTTTAATATCACCATAATTATTTTTTTCACACAGTTGTTGAAGGACAGAGAAGGAAACCAAAAAAATATTTTATTTTTTTTTTTAAATCCAGAATCCAAATCTATTACTTCTGCGTTATTATGAGGATTTGTGTATCTTAATTAGACCAAAAATAAAACAGTTTTATTCTTTGGATCACAAGAATACAGGCTATCAGAGGTAGAGATAAAACCTGAGGAAAGCTATTAAGGACAAAATTATGCCTAACATTACGTGATCATAGGTAGACAGATGTTAGCAGCAAGATAGCAGATGTCCAACTAGACAACAATAAACACACTGGAGGCAAGTACACGTTTCATAACATGGGATTAGAAAAAAAAGTTGAAGATGAAGAAGATATTCCTCCTCTTTGGCTTAGTGGAAAAAATGACCTTTATCCCTTGTGTGAGAATCACATATGGTGCAGACTTTCTAATGCTATTCAGAAAATTAATGAGATTGAAGCATTTTTTTTTCAGATGTTAATTTTGTTATGTTTATGATTCTATTTTATGCTTTATGATTATGAATAATTTTTAATGGCACCCCCATCAAATTCTACCTTGCTATAGGGCTGACAAACAAATCAAGTGAGTAGTGCCACAAGACCAGCAATGCCAATAAGATTTTCCTAGTAGATGCTCATTACACTAAGCCCCCTTTCATTACCCTAGAGATACTTCACCTTAATGGGTGCTGTTCCTGCCTCTGGGAGAAGGGAGCAAAGAGAGTTACCAAGTTCAGTAGGTTATGGGTTTGGCCTGATGAAATTTAAAAAAATGAAATATTAAGGAGAAGAAAGACTAGGAGAAATATTTTGAAAGGATATGAAGTGATTATTTGGTATCTGCAATGAAATTAGTGTCCAAGAAGAGGAAATTATTTTTTTTTTATAACATACTGCTAACCAACAGTTTTGAACAAAGAAGTAAAAGTAGTCTTTATAAGTTTCAAGGGATTAATTATTGGTGTTTTTTTGGCCTACATAGTAAATCTGAATAAAAAACTAATCAGCTTGCTTCCTGAGCAAAATCATAACAGAATTCTGTTACTGCAGATCAGCACAGCTGAAATGTGGTTCTGTAACAGCCCAGAGTAGGCAAACTGTCCAGAAATGTACCTGAGTAAAGTATGTGTCTCACAAGCACTGTTACATCAAACAAACATCAGTTGTCACTTGTTAGGACCATTAACTAGACAAGTCCAAAATAAAACACAGACCAGAAAAGATACATCTTACATTCTATAAATTGTGTGGTCGGAGAATCTATTAAAGCTGACAGGGAAGAGGGCTCTGAATTGGTGAGCAGGCTGATTACACCTCGTTCTTTATTCCCTATTGACTTTGGCTATGCCATATCTTTCCATTTCCTAGAGAAATAAATTAAAAGTCAGAAATAATTTGCCTGATGGAGGGTGCAGGTGGAACTTTGTTCAGACGAGCATTTGCACGTTGTGAAATCCAATTTAACCCCTTGATGGGGTATAGCTTATTTTCTTTTGTTGACAGCTTTGTGGCAGCTAAAATAGGAACCTGATTAAATAGAGACAGTGAGAGATTGAGGTCTTGTTCTAACAGCAGGAAGATCAAGGCCTCTAATCTTATCTCCCCGAACACTGAGATGAGCTGAGGATGCTGGCAGTGAGATAAGCTTGGCAATTTTGAGCTATAAAAATACCTCAAGAAAAGAGAAGAGGTGTGAGGTGGGGGAAGATTTTTTTCACATACAAAAATAACACTGCTTTGTTTAAATACATTTGGGTCAAGTACTTGGAATGTATAGGATATTATAAAAGCAGTGATTTCATTTTGCTGTATGGGTGTAGATCCAAGTAAAAATAATAACTCCTACTCTCCTCAAAAAGAAAACACACCTGCAAATTTCTAAATACAATTAATGATTTATAATCTACCAGGAGCACAGTAATAACAGTGGAATCCAAGTGGGAGGAGACCACTTCTGGCAGACGTGGAATTGCTGCTTCTTGCAGTCAAACTTTAAAAATATTTTGAATGGAGCAATAACATCAAATCACCGAGGAAAGCCTTTTGTCAGGTTTAATGCAGAGTTGCCTGTACAGGAATGTTTGTTCATTTTTTTTCTCATTTGTTTGGACGGAACTAAAGAAGTGATAGAAGCTCTGTTCCCCTTCTTGTTCTACACATGGTGTCAGGTTTTTACATTTCCTTGTAATATTTTGTCCTATATCAAATTTCAGGGCATTAGATAAAAATGGGAAGAATGAAGAAAGGAAAGGAACAAGACAGCATTGAGCTTATAATTATCTTCTTGGTTTACTGGAAGAATAAAATGGAAAGGAAAGGCTAGACACAAACATACAAAATATATAAGTAAGATACTACACCAAAGTTACTTTTTTAAAAAGTAAGCTTAAAGTTTCCACTTTTGCAATTGTCTTTAATTGGCAAAAGTTTAAAATGACAGTTAAGTTGATTTAATTCAGCCGTGGTCCTGTTTGCTCTGTGGAGCTATGAAGATTCATTCTAGCTGAAGATGTGCCAAGTATATGACATCTAGAGTTGGATTGTATACCTCCCTGTGCACATTTTTGAAACTCCATTACTCTGAGTGGTTAAGGATTAATCTCCAGCATTAGCTGGCTAAATGGGCTTCTGTTGTCATGAAAGAAAGTACAGCCCAATGCATTATGTTCTACCTTGTAGGACCATTCCTCTCAGGTCAAAGCACCATTGATTCAGTTCCACTCTCAAGCAGAATGATTTCATGAAGAAAAAAAAAATTCTTTTAATTGTGTGTGTAATGTAAGTTTTTATCATAAGACGTAGTTAAAGCTCTCTGTTACAATGTTCATTTTGATTCCTAGCCTGTATTGCATAGGAGCTTGGTGTTTTTGAAAAGATAGGCGTTAAGTACTTTTTTAAGGGGTTTAAACCCTTGGTTATTGCCAAGCCATGCTCTCAGATCTTCAGATTTTCTTAGGGGGATAGTTACTACAGGATAGAAGATGCTGGTGCTGTGCAAGAATGACTGTGTGACTGTAAGGTCAGAGTTTTTCCTGGGTTCCTATCTTTCTTCTTGAAAAAAAAATGTCAAAAAATACTTGGAAACAATCTATTTATGTACAAAGCTTTTTTTGAAAAAAAGGAGAAAAATGGTTTAGCATTAACAACAGCATTGTATTTCATAAATGGTAAGCTTTGTTCCTGCTTTTGATGAATTTGGAGTAGTGCAGTAATAAATTAATAGTAGTGGCTTGACTAGATAGTACTAGTAGCTAAGTGCTTACCTTGTATTAAAATTCAGCTTGTCACTTAAGTCTGCATTACTGCACTTATATTTGAAGTTTGATACTTCAAGTTAAATTACTTTTAATTGGCCAATACTGAGATCGAGAGACATCTACTGATTTGTTAAAAACCCCAACAAAGCAAAACCCAAACCAAACCCAAAAAACCCATCAGGAAAACCAAAACAAACAACCAAAACCAGCAACAAAAATACAAAAAAAAAAAAGAAAATACAAATTTTTCAGGAGAAAGGAAAGATTTGGAAGCAGAAACGGCTATCATTCCTGGAATGGCATACAGGAGGGAGGAGTTAATTACAAATTCCTGTAAAGATCTATTAGCTACCTCAGAAATCACTCTTTCAACATTTACATTTTCCCCATTCCACTCCAAATGCCTTGCCTCAGAGGAATTTCAATTAAAAGAACAACACATTTAAAAAAAAAATGATGCAGGTATACTGTAACCAGGCTGAAATGCATATACTCTACTTTGTTTATGGATTATCATGGGTGATTCGGAGACTCAGTTTTTACTACACGCTAGAACTCAGAACCTATGAGTGTGCTGAATCCCAGCCTGAGCTGAAGGGTAGAATGGAAGGCAGGAGTGACTGCCTAAGCTGTGCTTTGTAGAGTTGGTATATCAAGATAGCACAATATAGAAAAGTTTGTACATGCCTGCTAGTTGGCCATTTAGCTGTAAGAGCAGATGCAGAAAAATAGGAGTATCGGGAACTTCCATTTTCACTAAATCGGTTTTCTGGAGGCTAGAGATTATTCTGGTTCTCAACCTGATGATACTTTGTGCTTAAGGGAATTGAAGGATTTTGGCTGATTAGTTTTTTTTGTTTGTTTGGTTGGCTTTTTTTTTTTTTTTTTTTTTAACAGGGATAAATAGACAGAAAACACCTTTTCTCACACTTTTAAGTATTTCTCACATACACTGACATTAATTTGACCCTTAGTTTGAAAGGCCAGGTATTAGGAAAGGTAGAAGATAATACATGACTTGGTAAGTGCTATTTAGTTTTAATTACTAATGAAATTGCTACATAGTAATCATATGACAGTTAAATATTATTAGGAATTTGCTCATTATTATTGGAGTTTTGCCACAATCTTTAATGGCAAAAGGACTAAATCTATTATTTTTGTTAGAAAATGTATTCATCAGACCTTTGCTATTAATTCTGTCCTAGGTCTGAAAAGATATTGCACCATTTGAGCAGTAATTATGGGGTATGTGGATTTGTAAATTGTCTTTGATGATTGAAGCTGCAATATTGTAGTATCATTGAAAACGAACCCATTTTAATATGCACTGAGAGTGTACTTGAAGTAAAGATTGGGCTTTATTTTGTTTCTATTGAAAGAAAAATCAGAAACAAAATGCTTAATCATTTTTATTCAGGAAGGTTTTAATCTACTCTTTAAGGATGTTATTGGTAATTTGTCTTAATTTATGGACATCAATGCCACAGTTCTTCTGGGGGTTTTCTTTATTTTAGATTGTATAAATGACAGTCATTCTTAACAGGCTTCAGATAGGTTGCTCAAGTACCAGGTAAAGTAGCTAGATTGGCTGTAATGCCCTGAGGACAACTGTCCTTGTGCCTGAACTGCAGCAACTAGGATTTTCTTTACACAACTGCCACTGACTGCAGTAGGATTCCTTTTTTGAGTTTTGTTGTTAAATTGTCCTTGATACACAAGCTACTTTTTTTTGCAGAGCACAGGAGTTCCACTATTATCACAATCAGTAGTGTATTATTACCTAGGAGGGTCAACACTTTTCTGACAGACTTTGCTCTTCATTACCATGGAAATGGCATTATGGAAACAGCAGCTGTAATCAAAGATGATAGCATCTATGCAATATCCATTCAAATCATAATTACTTATACAATGCAAACCTGCTTACAGGTGCTGTGAGAAACTGCATTGCTCTATTTCTTGCTTTATTCTGAATCTTCTGCCTTGGTTGGTGAAGTTAATATTTTCCCCTAAAAAGCAAGAGTGTGTTTAAAGCCAGTGTGATTATGCCAGCTGATTAGCATTCATTTCTCATTGTCACATCCTGAGAGAGGGGAATTTTTTACACTGTTTTTTTCCCAACTTCTGATTACTTGTAGCAAGCTAGCAACACCTTTTCAGCATCTCTCTCATTTTTGAATATAATTTATGTCCATAATATATACCTAAACATGTCCCATGAGATTTCTTGTGTTATTATATTTATTTAGCTCTGTATATGTCTGCAGAGAAATACTTGCATACATGTATACACACATGTACAAGTATGGAGATGAGCAAGAAGTGTCATGGCCCACAGTAGTATTTTAAGGAGACTGAAGTGAGACCTAACTCATTTGAAATAGCCAGTGACTGTTGACAGTTCTGGCTGAAGGTGAATGCAGAACATTCAAAGAAGTTAAATCAAAAGAAAAAGGAGAAATGAGCTAGTTAGAGTTGTGATCTCTAACTGTGCGATAGGTCCATGAGATATGTGGAGGAGGATTCTTACTGGCTATATGGCATCTCATTGCATTTTATGTTGCCTTTTCTGAGTGCGAAGGACACACTGCAGGCTGTTAACATTTCTATATTCATTCTTCAGTAAGTGTTCAAATAGTTTACCCTTAATTATGAAAGTGCAGATCACTGTATTCCTAATAATACTTTGCAGAGTGCCATTTTTATTCTGATTAAATTTTAATCTATGCAGTACATATAGAAGGACCTTTCCCCCTTACAAATAAACAAATATGTTACTTCAGAGAGATCCTAAACTCTCGGTGCATGAGTCAGATGTGGAAGCAGATTTATAGCATAATAACAGATTGCCATTGTTTGTTTGCATTATGGCATCTTTTACTCATAGTGTCCTACAAAATAAAGTGTTCACTTGATAACAATAAAACTTCCAGCAAATTAATTGCTGGAAGCCTTTGAAAGATAAAGAACATACAAATGATGGCAGATGACTCTTTATGCCTCTCTTTAATTTGTTTTAGGCATTGATTATAGTGTTAGTAATCAGTGGAAGTACTGTTGAGAGTTGAATGGGCTGTGGGAAGGCGCCGTGGAAGAGTGATTTAACTGAATTATATTGTGCAGGAGCCCAGATAGCCTGATGTGGAGTTTTTATGAGAACAATTGAAATCTTGCACCAGATTACTTCATAATGTGGTTTTGAAATTCATTCCCCTCAATGTTGCATTGACCCTGAGCCCCACTCCCTCTTTTCTGGATGTAGTTTGTGCTACATTTAAACTTGGATGTCTCCAAGTAAAATTGCTGTGCTGCAGTAAACATCAGTATAAATGTGCAATTTTCCTTATCAAACCATTGGTGGAGTTTATATAACAACATGACAATGCAATAGGAATTCTCGAGTTTATAAGTAGCTAACAAGATCAAAGAAAATTAACAGGCCACTAGAGCTTGAATGTATTTGCACACCACAGACATTTATTTTGAAATTGTTTTGATTTGCTCTGAGTGTCAGTATTCATGAATGAAGGATGCCTTTTACATACTCTTGTCAAAATGATGAAACCACTGGAGTCACGGATGACAAATGCAATTGGAGGTGTACAAGTGAAGCTTTAGGAATGTGATGATGCAGGCCAGCCTGTGTATGATATGAACCTTTCTTTTGCACAGTTCACAGCCCCACTTTGCACCTGAGCTGACCTGTTGCTTTTCCTATTGACTTCATATAACATGAACTTGTTCACTGAGTGTAGCTTCCAAGCTTACTTGCAAGCAATTATTTTGTGAAGTTACAATAAAAGAAAAAAATATTTTTCTAACAGCCTAGACCCTGTATTTCTTTGTATATATGATAATTATGGTCAGAGGGAGCATACTGAAATATGAGACCTGTACTAGGATTTAATTACCTGCAGTTGTAAATCAAAGGATTGTTAAAAATACTCCATGTGTGTTTTAGCTATACAGGAAAAAATAATTCTAGGTTCAGTCCTCCATTTTAGTGAAGGGAGTTAAAGCTCTAATATATACAAGATTTCTGTGTAGCTTGCTGTGTACCATAGCATGCTAAGTGTAACCATTGGGGTGCTTCAGACAGCTTCTCTGGCCTTCTAACTGAGCCATTGCACCAGCTGGCTTTCCTTATGTATGTGCGCCAGTGTCTGCTCTATCCTGCTTCTGTCACATGTCCCTGAAATGCCTATCTCAATACACAGGCTCTTCAGGTAAAAAAACAGTCACAGGCTTGATTTAAAATATGTGTGAACAGCTACAGTTCAAACAGGAGCTATTTCTGGAGACAAGACTCTTAAGGCTACAGAGTTAACACGGAGCTTTCCAAATGGATTTAAACTGCCTTGTAAGGCAATTACAATTGGGGAATTGCTACTAAGTCAAATCTTCCTAGAGCCTTGAAAGTATAGATTCTGGCTTCTGACTTGGCACTTTTAAACAGTTTGGTTTTTGCTTCTGACCAGAAGCTGTTCAATGTGCTTTTAGTATGAGAGACTTCCAACTTAGAAGTGGCTCTGAAAGTCATGTGGGTCGTGCTACAGAATCAGCGTAACCTGTATGCCCACTATCATACTGTGTGCACCAGGGAGATACAATGACCAGGGGATTCTTGATCAGGGTAAATGATGCTGTAGTGAAGTTGTCTGTCAGACAACACAGATACAAAACATGATAACCTAACTTCTTAGAACCTGATTTTCTAGCAGAATCTTTTGTTCTAAGCTTGGTGCTTATTTCCTCCAGTGACAGGTGGGTTGCACTTTCAGAAAGAGATTCACAGCATCCAAGCACTAAGTGGAGATCTGTCTAATCTAGTCACTAGGAAATCATGAGGATTAAGGAGCATGTATGTCTTTTTCCTTGCTGCTAAGATTTAAGTTTTATCTTGGTGTGTATGTTTTGTAGAAGATGGAAATGTGGTTTTGAAATCTCTTAGGCAGACAAATGGGACCTACATCAGCTGCTTCTTGGGTGTGTGTTCAGACAAATGAAGGGGAAAAAGAAGCACCACTCTCCTCTCCTTTCTTTGCTCCACCTGTTATTTTAAAAGAATGTCAGCCATCACTGTATGCTCTGTGGGGTGTATACTGGGTTTTGTTAAGGAATTATTTACAAATCTTCCAAATCAAGGACCACTAGCAGTCTAGTAGAAAGAATGCCTCACTTGTGTGTCCAGGTCAAAATTATGAGTTAGCTGAGAATCAAATTCTAGAAATACACTGAGGTACGCTCTGGACATCAGTGAAAGTAAATAGATATCTATGGTTCCTGTGGAATGAGGGATTTCTGTATTAGCAGTAAGATGTTTCTGGTATTGAGGTGCCTAAGTTTTGTTTCATTCTCACTTTCACAGCTAAATACTTTCAAATTGGAGCCCTTTGTTATTTATGTAGTTGTACATTACTGGAATCCCTTGTTCTTCTCTGAGGTCTGAATTCTTTTCATTTACTTAAATCAAGATATTAAGGGACTTGGTCAGAGGCTGTAAATGTCTAGAAGTAGTTGGTTCCTCAGTCTGTGTGACAGATACAGCAAGATAAATTGGTTGTATGTTGAAGTTCAGCAAGTTTAATTGAGAAAAAAAGTGATTTTTTTTTTTTTTTTTTTTTTTTTTTGGTGAAGGTAATCGAGCGATTAGCCATTTGTTTATTGCATTTGCTGTGTTGTTGGGTTTTTTAAACAAAACAAACCAAACCCAAAACAAACAAACAAACAAAACCCAAAACAATTGAAGAAATCCTATGGTCTGTTGATCAGATGTTACCACATCATGTCAGGGCTTTGTCATTCCTGAATTTATAAGTGCCATTCATTTTAATGGCTGAAGAACTGACTTTTAAGGTCCCATCTTTTTAAAGTCTACATGCAGGTACATGAATTGAGAAGGACCTCAAAGCCTGGGATTAAGTTGTTAGCTGTATATATTTGTAACAATTAATATTGTTGAGATGAAACTTGGTGTGTGTTAAAAGAGTGTCAGAATCAAGTTGGTGTAAATTAAGTTGTAGCTGTTTATTAAAATGTTCTTCCTGAAGCATTATTTTGGTTGCTGTTGGAGGCAGAAGTCTGGACCAGATGGACTTTGGTCTGAGTATGACAGTAAAGCATTCAATTCAGCTTTTCAGCATTCTGTCATCACATCTGTCAGGGAACAGTGTCAAAAGAGGGCTTGAGTTATAGGATTATTTTTTTAGTTTTTTAAAGACCCATTTTGCTTTGACAGTGACCTTTTTTCCTTGTTAGGAAAATTATTTTACTTGTGTAAGAAACAGCTTAAAATAGCATTTAGAAACTAGCAATACAGTCATCTGTTCCATGCTCTTGGGGATGATTAGAATAATGGAAATGTTAATTTTGGTGTGTCTTAATTTAAATGTCTTCATTTTTAAGGCATAACTGGGCAAATACTGCTCCTGCAAGCTATGTCACAGGTGTAGCATAATAGATTGCAGTGCATTTTAGAAGTAACTTTGAGTCTCAAATGTGAACTGAGCAGTCTTCATTTCTGGAGATGTATTGAACATTCTGTACTGATGCTGTCTTCTAATATGCAAACCTCTTTTTACTTAATGTCATAAACCCATTTTATGAGACACAAAAATTAATATTCAAACCAAACAATTTCCAGCAAATGCAGATCTTTCTGTGTTATCTGCCACTAGCCAGAAATGCTGGCAATAATAATTCTGGATCTCTTCTACAGTCACTTATCTGTAATTAGGCTTAACAGTATGTGAAAAATATAGGGTCAGCTTTGTTTTTCAGGTGTAAATCAAGCAGTTTTGTCCCTGCAACATTTCAGAATTTGTAAAACTGTTCTACAAGTTAGCTCCTACCTAGCTGAATTGCATTACTGGGCCTCCCCCTTTACCATCGTGTTTTCTTCCAGGAAAAAGAGTGCCACAAGCTTTGTATTAACACTGCCACCACATATTCCAAAGTGACCATTCAGCTAATGGGAGGTTGATAACTAAGCTGGCAACAAGCTTAGTGGTTGGAATAAAAACAGCATCAGCTTTTCAGATCATACTCTTCTATAATATAATTAAATTCTCAGTTGTAGACCTGGAGCGAGGCATTCTTCTAACTGATGCTGCACTTCCTGAAGGTCAACTAGGCAGCAGTATATTTCATCAAGTGCAATCTATAGAGTTGCAAGTTTCTTGATTAGGTTTGCATTTGAAGAGCTTCTCAAGGCCTAACTTAGTTGGGAAATTGCCCATTTAAGCAGTAAAGTATAATAACATATGACACTGCTGCTTAGTGGTACCACATACTTGAGAGTGCATATGAAACGGAAAGACAAACTGATTCAAATTCTTTTGCCAAGTTTTGTTCAGTAGTCATGTCAGTTCTCTGGATTGTCCTGTTGCTCTTCTAAGATAATGAATTTGATGAATAGCATTCAAAATATATTGGATTCATGTCTCCAATCCAGTTATGGATTTACTATTAGGTTTTGCCACCTATTTTTTTTAGACTTCCTGAACATCATATTCCTGCTTTTATGTTTTATCACTTAGTCTTGTCTGATGCAGTCAAGGCAATTCCCGTCTTCCCCACTGGGTGAGGTAAGCTAATTGCTCATCAGAAGATGAGGAACTCAAAAGTCTGCTAGTCATTCAAAGGAAATGCTGTCACACATCATGTGACATGTTTATTGTATCACTGTCCTGTAGTTATACATGGTATGTTGTGTTAGCTTGGAAAAAGGCTGACAGGAAGGGAAAAGAAGATTACATAAAATTGTGGTTAACTTATCTGATCTTCCTGACTAACCAGTTCAAATTGCTTCCTTTCACTGAATATTTCAGGCATTTCCCTTCTAAAAGGTACTTTTATGATGAAATGCACGAATGTCAACCTTGTCATCCATATATATGTGCTTGAGTACCAGAGAAAAGACCGTACTTAAATTTACCTGACTCTCAATAATAATCATAGAATATGCGCCATCTCTAATATAAAGGCAGGAAAAAACAATGCTGTCTGCAGATGGGAAATTGAGATATTTCTAATTCTGAAGTGTTCCCCCCTCTTCTCTTTGTGGGCCTGTGAAGAAAGCCTCCACCTTGATAGAAGTTTTTTCTAAGTAACACTTATAATTGGCTACTGACAACATCTTTCATGTTTAGTTTTGTTTGTTTCTTTTTTATGAAACTCACAAAGTCTTTAATTTCTCTTCCTGTAATGGAATAAATTTTTCTTGCTTCCTTTTAGAGATAAAACTCCCTAAAATTCTCCATCCAGCTGGATGTAAAATCCTGTCATTAGCATTATGGAGACAAGACCTGAAGCACAGTGGACTGTCAGTGGGAAAACTCTTATATGAGTCATGATCCTTCAGATCTTCATACACTGTCTTTCTCTTTTCCATGAATCAGGTTCTTCCAAATACGCTTATCTCTGCAAACTATTTTCCAACTTCTGACATGTGCTCAAAATAATGAGAGTACAACCTGCATCAAAATATATCTCCATTCAGTGTTCTTAGGAAAAAATATGGTCTTACGGAGTTATTTAACCATGTGCAGATAAGATTTAAGACTGGCAGTCCTCTGTGTCAAGAGAAAAGGTTTTTTAGCAATAGGAATGACTGTTTTACATATATATGCACCTAGGCAGGGGGCAGAAGCTTCTCAGTTGCAACAACAGTGTAATTCTGGATTATAAGTAGTTGGGGAAAAAAAAGAAAAAAAGACAAGCTAGATATATAATGAAGAAAGATACCAGTTCAGTGTTGAGAAATAAATATTCCATGCATTGCCCTGAAACAGAAAGGGAAATTTGTATTTTATGAGGTAGAAATATTCTGAAAGACACATTAGTAAATGTTATTTGACACATTTATTTAAAACCAAATATGTGGGGATCACTGAATAAGAAGTAATTTTTTTACTGGAATAGGGGGATTTTTAAAAATCAGTTCAATATTTACTGATGCCCTGAAGTGGAAAAAAGGTTCATCTAAACAGGTGATTTCAATGAGTCTTCAAAGTCTTCTGGAGTTTCCAGCAAGTAGAAAAGTTCTTGGATCTAAAATCCCCTACACTGCATTCACAGAATAAGAAAAGTATTTCTCAGGATGCTGTATTGCTGATGAAGTTGAGAGAACAGTTACATCAGAGAAGGGTAGGCAGAGACAGAAAGAAAAGAGATGGGTATAGAGACATATATAGAGAGAAAATATGAAAATACTTAGGAAATGGTTTGAATTTTCAATGCTAGAATCAGCAGTGGCAAATTCTGAAAATTAGTAGATATTTTTGAAGACTGACCATAAATCTACTTAGAGCTAAGCTGATTGGGTTTTTATTTTAAAGACAGTAAATGATCTGAAACACCTTCAAGTGTCAAGTGACTAATTGATACCTGTGGGCACATGGGTTTGGTCTGTCTGGGAATTTCAAATGGAAGATAAAGATTAAGGTAAGTGTTAAAGATTTCTGTTGTGGTTGTTGGCTGTGGTTTTTTTGTTTGTTTGGTTTTGTTTTTTTGTTTGTTTGGTTGGTTGGTTGGTTTTGTTTTGGTTTTGTGTTGTTTGTTGGTGTTTTTTATATATT
The DNA here is from genome assembly GCA_024611175.1 of Megaceryle torquata. Classification (NCBI taxonomy): domain Eukaryota; kingdom Metazoa; phylum Chordata; class Aves; order Coraciiformes; family Cerylidae; genus Megaceryle; species Megaceryle torquata. Next base: position 269,583 of record JANIJG010014360.1, read on the forward strand.
TTAAGAAAATTAACACTTTGAAGCAGGAGATATTTTTGGAATTAGTGCTCTATCATGGGACAACAGCATGAATTGGTTAGAAAAAGAAAACTAAAATTATTAAGTCCTCTTTGTGTGCTCTTCCCACAGCTCCACTTGTTCCCTTTGGAAGGAATGAAAACAACTAGGAAATCATTTGGGGAATTCACAGTTGGATTGGAGGAGTCATTTCAAAGGATGTGCTCTTTTAGATATTAACCAAATGTACCCCAAGAATAATCACATACAAGATGCCCATAGTGCTAAAACTAAGCAGATTATTTTCCTATGGAGGAGTAATTTTTCTTTGCCCCAACTACAGAAATATTTGCTGCCTTACTATATTTTAAAAACCAATGTGATTATCTTAAAGCCAGTGTTAGGAATTCTAGAAGTCTCATTCAACTTCACAGATTCCTTTATTTTCGAAGGAAGAATTACTAGATTGAGGGAAAGATAGTATTTTTCAGTAGTAGGCAGTGAATCTCCCACTTATTTTATTTTGCAAAATATGATGGATGGAAAATACTTCCTTAATGATATTAACTACTTTCAAGACTCAGAATGTAAAGGACGATCTCCATTACTTTAAGGAATTAGTATTAAATGTAATGTTTTTCAAAGTACTTGGTTTTATACCTACAAAATATTTAATTCATGAAGAGATACAGACTTAGATGCTTGAAGTAAAAGGCACTTAGATGTATGTTTTGGAGTTAATATAAAAATCCAGTTAGAAAAAATAAGATGTTATGTTTACACTCTCTGTAACACTTGCCAGGAAGACCTGATGTGGTAAGAAAGCTGGGGGAGGGCTATGAACTGGCCTGGCCTGCACAGTCATTCAGTGATCACTGTGAAGAGTAGCTCTCCTCCCTTAAAGGTTTCCAGTAAAAGTGCAAATGATTTTAAAGAATCCAAAGCTTAAGGATTTCAAAGGCGTATAGATAAGTGGAGATATTTTCTCAGTATTATTGAATGGATTTCAGGTGTCCAGGCCCTATTGAACTTTAGTGATATTTAGGAATCATTTGATATTTATGAAAACCTTATTTGGTTTCTATATAAATTTGCTGATTTTTTCATGTGTTGAGTAATTGGTAGCTCTTTGGGTAAGTCCTTAATGTTAGTCATAACTCAGCTAATGTAAAAGTAGTAACTTCAGTATATGGATCATGGGGATTTCTGTCAAGATAAATGATCTGAACAATGTTCATGAACAGCTTTAACAAAAGTATTTTGGACATGCCTGTCTGAGTAACAGATAAGTCTGATACTTTTGTCATTTGCAAGATGTAATTTGTACATTAAAGAGAAAAAAATTATAACACCTTCTGAAGAAGTTGTAGACAGTCAGTAAGAGCTATTTAGAAACCTGGTGGTGAAGAACTGCCTAACTCCCGTACATATAATCTGGTTAACTCTGACAGTTGCCTGTTGTATCCACAGATACTTAAAATGAAATTAGACCTAGATCCTCATACAGTTACCTGTTTTGCAAAGTTCACTTCAGCTTCTATGATGTTGGGTCATTATGGATGTAGTGGGCCACGGAAATACAATTTTTCATGTGTAGCTCCAGTGTGAACATAAAATACCTGCTGGAAGTTCCAGTGTGCTTACAGTCATTCCATATGACCTTTGTTCATAACGTGGTGGGTTTTTTTACCATTTAATAACTCTAATGAAGAGTTCACCAAATAGCTTGTTCAGCATAGACTAACCAGCATGGTTCAAGTGTGCTGAGGACTTTTATTGATGTCCATTAAAAGTGCAGAGTTGTTCTGCTATGATCAGACACCCCGAGATGCACCTACAAAGGATCTTGATTCCATTAATTCAGTGGCTGCTGCTTCACAGGTAATAAAAAATTAAGCAAGCTTTGACAAAACCTTGGGAACATAACTCAGCAGTTAGCAATGGAAATCCAATTAAAATACTTTCCATGTACTTGTTTTTAAACATTCATGCTATTGAACCATTCTCACTTAATGTATAAATGACAACATAATACCCAACTGTAACAGGTGGTGGAAGCCATTTTAAGTAGCAGTTTAACAAACAGAGATGGATTTTGATTTGCAGTGCCAGTTGAGCTGTAATAAAAACTTGTATTCCAGCTGTAATAATAATAATACCCCCCCCAAAAAAACCCCCAAACCCAAACAAAAACACATACACAAAAGAAACAAACCAACCAACCAAACAAAAAAAACAAAACAAAATAAAAAAAAACAACAAAAACACACACACACAAAAAACACCCCCCACAAAAATAAAGCCAAACCAAACCAAAAAAAAAAAGGGAAAAAAGCCCTCAACAGCCCCCCCCCCCCCCAAAAAAAAAAAAAAAGCCAAAACAGAGCTTGGTTTAGATTTATTTACAGATATGTAGGGATTTTTTTATTATTATTATTCCCCCATAAGCCATACAATGAAACTGTTTGGTCACTATTGCTTCTCATAAACATTTGTATCAGATTCCTACCCCTAATTTCTGAAATTAAACTTCTAAGAAAATACACATTAAAATATGACAATTCTTAAGTGTTCATTGATTACAGAACTCAATTTCCTGTTGCAAATGTTAATGTTCAGTGTTAATATAGCTGTTTACTTGTTTTTATGGACTGTGATGAGCTTCTGTTGGCTTTGAGATAAATCCTATATTTCTGTCTTTGAATGATTTCCACATGTTGGCATTGTTGCTGTGTCCTGGTGTGTTAGTAAGATTCTTGCAACTTTGATTTTTGTTTGGTTTTCCCCCCTCAAAATACCTGCTGCTGGAATTGTGGTATTTTGTTTAAGTTTTATCACTTTTTCTGTAATAATAAAATTCACAGTTGCATGGGGGAAAAGACTCCAAATAAGGCCCAAGCACACCCTTGAAATCTTGTCATAAAAACCAATTAAAAAAAAAAAAAAATCAAGACTTTTCTTAACATTAGGTTAGAGCAAGGAGAAGATCAGATCACATCTTCTAAAGCAAGCTTGGAGGAATGGTTCTTGCTACATTCCACTGAGTGGAAGACGACAGTGACTAGCACAGTGACCTTTCTGCCCTACTTTATGCCTTAATTTAATACATATGACATTATGATCCCTGAAGATTCATCTGTAGCTAAATATAAGCTTCCATGAACAAAGCTTTCATTGCTCTGGGAAGGGTTAGCAATAACACTTTTATTATTTGCATTAAGGAATTTGGCCAGTAAAAATTTTCTTGCTTTTTCAGTGTAGTGGTTTGTCTTTTTTTTTTTTTTTTTTTTTTTTCCTTTTTATCACCATAGTCTCATTAGAGACTAAACAATGATAAAATGGATGATATTGTAAACTAAGCACTCAGGGACGTGAAAGTCTGCAAGCAATAAGCGTAGCAGCAAAGTTCCTAGAGAGAACAATTTGTAGAACTTGTAAGCCTGAAGTGCTTCAACTGAAGCAGTGAAGTTCAGAAGAGAAATGGGAAAAACCCCAAAGACAATAAGAGGTTGTGATCACAAGTTGGCAATGCACAAGAAAACAATGGGGAGGAAAAAACAGATATGGTGCCCTCATACCAGCAGGACTGGAAATAAGGATTTATTAGACAATAGGACAACAGTGTACATTAAGAAGAAGTAGTAGCTCTTCTGACACTGCGTAGGAAATAAGGTTGATTGTGTCTACCTGAAATTGAAGCTTTCTTATTTTAACTACAATTTTTAGAACAGTCAGAGGTTTCACCCCAAGTAGCTGAAGTAATCACAGAATCACAAATATGCGGGACTGTAGAAAATATTTCAGTCATAAATGGAGAAGCTGTAAGTAAATGTCTGAATTACATCCTTCTTAATTGGTAATGACATCAGGAGAGTTCAACATGAGCTACAGTCATCTGAACTGCGTGTGTGTTAAACAGATGAAGAGCACAGCAGTAACTTCATGTGTTTATGAATTGTTTGGGAGGAATGAGGTATATGGGGAAAGGTTGAATTGCAGTACAGCGTATGTGAAAAATGGTAATATTCCTGAACACTTCAGCCATCTGCAGTCAGCCTATTGCAGGAAAATTGATATTGTGTCTTGTGGTGGAGATAAAGGTTAAAAAAATCCCCCGAGAAAACAGTTTTGAAGAATGCAACTTTTAGAATGTGTGAAGGATTTCACTTCCACCCTACAAGCAACTGTAAAAAGTCATTTGTTTTCTCAAGGGTGTTTTCTTCTATTTCAATTTAATTGCCTTGCAAAAAAAAAAAAAAAAAAGGTAGCAAAGCATTTTGCATTGGTGCACTTAGTGCACATCAGGAAAGCAGACTCATCAAATGCATCACAATATGTTGGAGAGTCTGTCCTGGTGTGCTGTGCAAGCTTGAAGCCCATGTGTCTTTATCTGACAAGCAGAAAGCAGGGTCAGCTGGTCCTTCCAGTCACCTGGCCCTAAACTATCGGGAAAGATGTAGACCACCTTCTGGTTGCCATTCCTTATGCATAAGCTGAAAGATAGGCTCTCTTGACACTGTATTTGAAGAGCACCTGAAGAATGCTTCAGCAGAAAGCCTACTGTCTGCATCCAGGATGAAAACTTCTTTGCCTCAGTTTCCTTTTCTTTTAAACCAACAGATGTCAATGGCAAGTGACCCTTTGGGGAAGAGACTGAGAGCAACACTCAAACAGCAGGAAGAACAAATATGAGAGTATAACATGAAATCGTCACTTGTGTGCCAAGAGAGAGATAGGAAAGATGAAGAAAACATGAGACCTAATTCCTTTCCATCTTTCTGCAAGACTGCAACACTAAATAGCCATCTTCTGAGAAAGTACTTGCTCATGTACGTTCACTGAAACTATTAACTTACCATCCATCATTATCACCTCTCTCATTTCTGGCTTACACCTTTTCAGATTCCAGGAGAAACTTTTTAGAATTTAAGCTGTTGACTTTGCTGCCTTCAAGGTTGGACTTCTGTCATTCTTAGTTAAAAGGTGGTGGTGTGGCATTTTTGCAGAGGGTAACAGTATTACTGCTATGCAGATCACTTAATTATTCCAAGTGTTATGAGTGCAAATCTCTGAAGATGACAATGTAATGTAGGGAAAGCTGAAATGAGAGGTAATGAAAGGTAGTGAAAAAGTCAGGGGTAGACAAGATGATCCTGTGATGCGAGATCAAACAAAACAAAACACTTAATAAAGGACTGTGGAGCTGGAATTAGGCAGTATTGCTGAATGGGCCAACAAGTCATAAAAGCAGTACTCATAGGGAGTGAGGAAATGTAGAATGTCAATGCAGTGTAGAGTTTGCTTGCCACACACCCTGGAGGATGCTTAAAAACTAACACCTCCTGAAAAAGATTTATGCTTTATTCAGATGCATATGTGTAAAAGAAAAGGTGAAGCCTCTTGAGGAAAGTCTCAAAGCAAGCAAACACAAAATGGCTGTCACCCCAAAAAAGAGCTCTCTTAGAAGTATAGGCTTTCTTGAATGAAGGATTCAACTGGAGGTGTAGACATCTTTATGACATCTTTTGCCCCAAATTAAAATGTTATTAGAATTCGGGAAAAAAAAACTTTTACAGAAAATAAGTTAACCTGATCGTTAAGAGCCAGGACCAAACTGTTCATTATAAAAATTTCATTTAATGCCCGAGACTAGAATATTGAGTTTACAGGGAAGAGTCTAGAGGTAAACCTTACCACACTGCCTTCGTTCTGCACACCTGCCTGCCAAGGTGTTGGCTATTGTATTTATCATTTGAATTGAGAAGAAAGTGCAGTATCTTTCTAGCTTGGACCACGACTCTCCTCTGCTAGGTATTCTACAAATAAAATTTAACAAGACATTCCTTGTCCTAAATCACTTTTTGTCTTAAAACAGGTAACAGATGGATACAAGCAGATGGCAGAAAAAAAGAAAAAGTGACAAGATCTGATAAAGAATCTTTTCTCATCAAAACCATGGCGATTGATAAGCTCTCCTTTAAAAAAAATTGAATTTGACAGTCTTGACAAGAGTTTTGATGAAAAGTAAAGGACAGGGTTTCTATTCAAGGTAGGGGGACCAGCAGAGAATAATAATGAGGTTATCACTTAAGTGGACTGTAGCAGATAATGTTTTGCCTGAATTAGGTATGATTTAAATTGGGCTTTCATACTTTTTGTATGAAGTACTACCCCTTAACTTCATCCAGAAGAAGGCCCTGCTTATTTTAAATATACACATATATATGCATATATATATATATACACAGAGACACAGTTTTATTGGGGAAATCACTTTCATTTTATATGTAACTAAACTAGTACATGGAGAAGAAAGATACAGACAGGGAAACTGTTGGAAATAAATAACCTGAAAGGCAAATATTTTCAACCACTGGTTTGGCTTCAACATGAGTCTCAAACTGGTTTGAATTATTGTACCCTGTCTAGCTGCAATGCAGATGTTCCAGTTTAAATCCTCAGGTATATGGTCTTGGGTTCCACACTTGAAGTTTCTTGTAGAACAGTGGGCAAAAAGGTAGACTTGTAGTGGACCCTTACAGAGGAGTGAATTGTGGACTTCGTAAGGGACTGACTTATGGATTGCTGTTATCGGAAGGGCAGAACACATCCCTTGAATTCTCTTCCTTCAGTTATTAATCTCAAAAGAACATTTCCCCTTCTATAAGAGGGTCTTCAACATTTTTCAACAGTGCCTCCTGAGTGTCCTCTTTTCACAGCATTATAGTGGAAGAGCTAAGGAGTTTAAACCAGGATGGTGAGAGAATGGTTTAGAAATGGGAAAAATGTTGTGTGCTATAGAATAAATTATCTTTCTGTTTAAAATTGTGTAAGAAAGCTATTTTTGTAACCTCCACTGAAAACTCTGATGAACAAATATCTGACACCTAGTAAAAATGTTTAGCTTAATATGAAATAACCTGTGATTATGATAACAATAATAGTGATAATAATTATTTATTTTTCATATGGGAAAACCAAACAGGAACCTCCCTGTCTTACCACTACAATTACCCAAAAGTGAAGTTATTTTTAGGTAAATTTTAGGAAGAAAATTTCATTTACATATAAATGTACATCTTATTCAGCACTAAACTGGTAATATGAAAGGTAATTGAGGTTAGGTACTAACTGGAAGTCGGATTTGCATAATTTAATGCTGGAGTAGTGGAAATATATGTTTGCATGCAAAATATAATATAAATCTTAATTCAGTATTAGTATCCTTTTTATTGGTGTATGGGTACAATCAATATATATACATATATGTATGGAGGACACACACACACACACATATATTAATGAAAAAGTCTCAGACTTGTCTCAGTGTAGAACAAGAAAACACTTCCATTTTGTATATAGCCAAAGCTGATACATGGAGAAGAAGGATGCAGACAGGAAAGCATGGAAATAAATTACCCCAAAAAATATAGTTACTATATAGAAATAGAAACATGATTTAATATATTTGGTTTATTATTTTTTTGTCTTAACTGCAATGGAACAATCAGCATTAGACAGTGAAGCTTTCTCCCCTAACAGAGTACAAATTATTCATTAAGATGACATAGTTGAGGTTTCTTGAGAAATACATTTTTAATATTTTCTAGGCTAAACATAGGTGAGAAAATGGGATTTGCCTCATTGTAACCCTTTTTTATTCAGTGTCTAAAGAGTTGTGGTTTGATAAGAAACTATTTTGAGTTCTTAAAAATTTATTATTCTGTTTTAAAGATTATAAAAAATATTCTCGTTGCAATTTAAAAAAACCCTCTTTCAGTCTTTATCTTAATTTAATTATCCCAGTAAAAAAAGCTTTAAATATTTAAGGATGGAAGTTTGTTTCTGTAATTCAGAAGTATATCTTGTGAAGTAAAAAATATACTGTGGGTGTACTAAAAGAGGCATGTAATGGGAATTTTAGATATTTTTCATATAAATTAATTATCCAAATTTTGAATTGCTACTAATTTCCTCCTTATAAGATTGGCAATGGAATAATGTAGTATAAACTTTTCTCCAGCACAGCCATTTAAATGTTATCAGGCTAAGTCATATCTAAATACTTAACAGAAAGCAGAATGAAAACATTGTGCTGAATAGAAGTAAAGACATATAGTGATAGCATCAGAAAACCCTTGAAAAGTTTAACTCCTGAAAAATAAATGCTTTGGATGTTTGGAAGGAGCTGATCATGGGAACTTAACTGAAAAGTCATGAGTTTAAAGGAAGTCTTGATTAACCTGTTCTCTCTCCACATCATGGATTATGTCTTGCTTTCCCTCTTTGTCTACTCAGTTTCCTTCTGGCCCTAAAGCATGTCTCTCTTCGTATATCCTGCCTACATGGATTTTTAAGACTTGAGATCCCTCTAATTTATCCCAGGCAACATTTAACTTACAGACAATGATCAAAATCAGACAATATAAATGAATTTAATTCTTAGTAAATAATATTTGTTCTGCCCCTGGAGAAACTTCTTCATAATCTCTTCTTGAACTGGACTGGTTTCCTTAGTGTTCAGCTAACTTTTTTTTCCCTAATATCACCGTCACTGCGTGAGAGCCGTGAAGTTTAATGACCCTTCATTTTTCTTTGATCTGGGACTTAAGTATACCCAGCCCTACAGATGGTGTCACATTTTGTGATACATCAGTTCATGACTTGTACGTAAGAAAATATCTGAACTGTCAGAGAAGCAATCCCTTTTCTGTTAGTTAAAATGAAAAATAATGAAAATGTATTTCTATTGAAGCTAAAGTCTTGGCTAGTGTATTTGAAATAAAATAAAAATTGCTATGATAGTTTTCCTTTGACTTTATGACAGTATAAGAAGGATTAATACATTGTATGAGCATACTGGATGATAATAAAATAGAAGAATTAAAATCACTTCAACACATTGTAGATAAACCTTTGAAAATAAGTAAAAATTCACTCTTAAATGTCAGAATAATTGGAATGTAGGAGTAACTTTTCCTAAGAAAAGCTACTTTTTAAAATGCTCATTATCAGGGTGTAACAGCAGCAAGAATTGCATTGCTAGAGATAACATGTACAGAGGGACAAGAAATTGAAAAGGTGGAGAAAGTCTACAGAAGGTTAAGGGGGGAGTGGGGGGTGAGATTCATCTATCATTTCTGCCACAATAAATCTTCCTTTTTTGAGAGAATAGCGTGACCTGAGAACAATGAGAAACAAAATTGCTCTGCTATTTCCAGTGTCTCAGTATCAATATAAAAGTCTTACTGATCATGAACAGATCATATTTTTTAAGTGTTTATTGTCACAGGAGGCAAGATTCCTGTGTTTTAGTACAAGGTGCTGAACATTTCTATTTCTGGCAAATAGCAAGTCTAAAAAGAATTCTGCCACATACTTCCTTTATGATGTTAATCAGAATACTTTTATCTCTATATTTTTATTTGAAAATTGGACATAACAGTGTCTTTCCTCACAAAATCAAATCCTGTATCTGACATGAATTTTATAGAGTAAAGCAATTTTATATTAACTGTATGGGGAAGAGGGATTTTTGAATGTTGTCCAATCTTTAAAAAAAAAAACAAAAAAGGAAAATTATTGGAAAAAATGAATAAAAAAAAGTGTAAAAGCTCATCAAAAAGGTAAAAGAGAAGCCTGTTCAGAAAACTGATACAAAAGATCATATCAGGGAAGGAAAGAAAAGGCCAAATTGTTTAACTTTTGAAAGGAGGCTTAGCTTTACTTTGTCTTGAGGTCTAAGATATTTCTGTTTACACTACAGTTTGTAAAAAAGGGATGAGCAGATAAGTGAGTGAAAGCCAAAAATGGACCAATTCATAGCAGAAATAAAGGGAATGTTTTTAGAAGACCAGAAAGGTAATCATTACAGACAGATTAGAGTTTCTGTCAACTATAATTTTTTAATGGTGGCTAAACACTTTTCTAAAAGATATTTTACAGCTCAGCAGAAGTGACAGACTTGATGCAAAAATTATTGGTCTGCATCAAAGCTCATGACAAAGGTCAGTCTAGACTGTCCAGTAGTTCATTCTGGACTTACAATCCATGAATCTATGGATTAATGTTTGTGAGTCATGCTGATACCATAATGATGGAGGCCACAGAAGCATGTAAGTTACGGTAGCTTACTACAGGTCTTGGAAACAGAAGGGGAGAAAGACCACTTCCAGAAAGTTATCTATGAACAGATCATTGGAGTATTTTTCATAAGTTAATTCTGTGAAGGGAGTCATATGTTCAGTAATGACAAGTAAGAACTTGTGCATGGCTGTGAATCCATCTGCTTTGTTCTGTGGGTTAGCTGATGAGAGAAAAATGGATTTGGTGGTACAGAGGGTTATGTCTTAGATGAGTGCTACAAAAGTAGGTCATAAAAGTGAGAGAACTAAGCTTGCTCTTTTTTCTTTTTTTTTCTTTTTTTTTTTCTTTTTTTTTTTTTTTAATCCAAATGGTTTCTTTATTTACAAAGAATGAACTACAGAGGTTCCCTTCTCACAGATATGGTCATGTTTACTAAATAATTTCAAAGGAGAAGAAAAATTGTCAGAGTTACATGTCCTGGATGCAGATATGGGAGATTGGCCTTTTTCTTAGTCTTCAGGAGCTGAGCTATTGCAGAATTTGCTTAGAATATGGCAAGGCTGCAATCCTCCTGCCTGGAAGAATTTCAGTTCAAGTTTTTAACCTTCCAGGGAAGTGACCTAACCAGCAGCTCTCTGGGTATTCTGGTAGTGCAGAGATAGAATCAGCTCAAGATGAGCTTTCTGACTGTTTGCTTCACACTGTCTTGTTTTCAGTATTAATGGATATTTAGGGAGGAGAACTGAAAGTCTTTGAGTACAGCTTTTTGTGTTGGGGGCATTAGGAGATGGGAGAAATTAATACTATTTTCTGCTAGGGATAGCTAATGGGTTTCCTGTGTTCCTCTGTGCTCTATCCATGCACAATTCTATATATAATTAGATAAGTAGCTTCCCTGGAAATGCTGTAAATCTTAGCCTCCTTCTTTTTTGTGGTTGTTTTTTTGTTTGGTTAGGTTTTTTGTGGTGTTTTTTTGGTTTTTTTTTTTTGTTGTTGTCTGTTTTGTTTTGGTTTTAAGCTTCTCTTAAGCTATTACGCTAACACTGGTTTAGAAACAGAATGGTGAATGTAAGCTAAAAAAAAAATAAATTAAATAACCTTGATCCAAAATACTATATTGTTTCTTATTTTCAGGTCAGCAAATGAGTTAAAAAAAAAAAATGTTATAGTTCTGTAGGTTTCTGGCATGCTGAAGGTGGAAATAGTCAAATAGTTGCTGTTAAATTTCAAGAATGTGAATACTCCTCATGTCTGTACAGACACTGACTTCACTGGGATTATTTTCTTGCTTAATTATCTCACAAAGACAGAACAAAATAGGCTGGAGTTGATTCTGGTATTGTATTATGCTGAGATAACTGCTGATTTGGGTGAAAATAGTATATCAGTGTAAGAAACATATCTGTAAGATTTTATTTTTTTTGAAAAGGAAGTCCATGGCAGAACTGGACATCTGTTCAGTAAAATGGCTTTTCATCTTGCCGCTGTGAGAAGCAACAATTTAACATACAAATAGGTAAAACAAGAATCAGTGCCTTTTTCTAAGTTTCTCTGTTTCAAGCCGTTGCACAATGAAGGTCATATCATCCCTTATCTTCTGACATTTTTCAAGGCATACCTTGTGTTTAGTGTTCATGCCTGGAGCATCTTATGTCCTTAGCACATCCTTCAGGACAGTACACAACTCTCTTATCTTCCCGATTCAGAGACATGCACTGCAGTTTGAGAGGAGGGTGAAAGCTCAGTAAAACAAATGGTCACATAAGGTCAATTACCTTTCACATTGGTCTTTTCTTTTGACCTGGGTTGTACATTTTCTTTTCTTGTTTCCCATCTATATATTACACACTTGGGATTGTTTTAAATCTTATTGTTTCTGGAAGTGAAGAACCCAAAACATACCACAAGCATGTAAGCTAGAATGTGCTTCACAAAAAATTTGTATGACTAAGATTCAGCTGTAGAATAGTACAAATAGCTCACTGTGGTTTACATTCTAAAAAGGAAGAAAAAAGGTCAAACAATGTTTGGTCCATTTTAAGTACTTAGTAACATTTATAATTGAAGTACAATTTTAAACAAAACATAGAAATAAGTAAAATTTTAGAAAACATATCAAGTATTTTCAGAGAAAGATATATTTTCTTGAATATATTCCACATAAGTTGAAGAAAAGTTTTAGTCAGTTTGAATCTCTATTTACTTGGGCTCACTGGCTTTGCTGTGGGTGGGAGGAGGATTGAGTATATGTGTTGCAGCAGGTCAACAAGAACTGAAGGTTCCAAAAAGGTACCAAAAGTCCAAAAGTCACTTCGATTACTTTAAACAATATATCTCAAACTATGAAAATTGGAGACCCTGCTATTTTTAGGAAATAAATTTTCCCTTAAATTTTTACATGTTTTTTCATTTCTGTGTTTTAACATACCTCACTAACATGCACACAGAGATTGTTAGTGTCCTTCTATACTTCTGAATAGGTTACTTTAAGCAGTCTATAACAGATGTAAAATCTAGGCAAGATACTGCATTATTCATTCCAGTCACTTTAAGTTATTGATTATGGCATTTTGAGGTATTCCTGCACTTTTTTTTTTTTTCTTCTCCTTCCTAGTTTCATCTAGAGAATGAAACTGAACAGGCAAAAATGAGAGCATAGTCTTGGTTCCATTTTCATTTCTTTGTTAAATTCAATAGCACATTAATTAGGCCTTTGGTTTTTCTTCATAGCATCACCATTTCCATATCTCACACATGGTCAACACTCAGAGAAGCCTGGCTGCATGAATTGTGTCAACCCTTGGCTTGATACAAAAGTGCGGAATTTTCATTTATAGAGGCACAGCATTTTTTTCCTTTATAAATGCCAAACTGAATGAAAAATATACCTTAGAGAATTAGAAAGTAATGAATGATTGGCATTTGTGTACAATTTCTTATTCTAGTGAGATTTTGACGTGCCATTCACTGGGAAATTCAGAGTATTGAGTGACATCCACATTTACCAGATGGGCTGTCAAAGCATACTATGTGTCAACACCTTTGCAGAATATCACTTGAAGCCTAATTCCTCTTATTTATGGGCATCTGATTTGGTGTTTCTGTGTAAGATTGTATATATTTTTTCCTACTCTAAAGCTGTTCATATTACTAAAGTTACAGCTTGTTCTCTTCATCCATAAAGGGTATCTGTGTGGGGGGATGAGAGTTAGGGTAAATATATGTGAACTTTGATAGAGTATGCTTAATTCTATGGGGTTCTCTTGCACTTTTTCACTTGTTGGCCTTAAGGCAATAGGGAATCTATGGAATCCAGTAACTAACAGGAACTGATTCAAAGTCCAGTTGGTTGCCAGCTAAACATTACATTCCTCATGAGTTGACACTAATAAAGAGCTACTCTTGTTTAAGTATCAGTAATGACCTGTTTATTGGGATGAAATCCTCAGCAGTGACACAAAAGGCATTAAATAGTTGGCCTGCTTCAAAACAGGACAGGGCTGCCACTCAAAAAGATACAAACAGGATGAAGAAATGGTCTGACAAAAACTTCCATGATGTTCAGTAAAGATAAAAGCTCGGTTCTGTGCCTGGGATTTAACAACCCCTAAGTTGTGGTATAGGGAGGGTGTCATCTACCTAGAGAACAGCTCTGTATGGATGCTTTGATAATATAGTCCCAAGTGTGTGGGAGAAGTAGGTGGGTGCTGAGTTTCTGATACTTCTTACTTTTTGAGTATCAGTCTTGCGTACAGTAAGAGATTGGGGTTTGAAATACATAAATGGAGATTAAGGTTTTGTCATACCAATAATTTCCAGAACATTGCAGTTCCGGAAGGAACTACAAAATTAAGTGCAACTATGTTCTAGATACTTGGTGTCTTCTGTGTTCATTACAACAGGGTAGATCATAGTGGAACCAATTTCAGCCCTCTACTGTTATGCTTCCTGAAAGTTTTCTTTGCTGTCTAAGCAATACCTTGTTTGTTGCAATGAAATCCCTCTGCTCATTGCCTTGTTTACCACAGCCTAGAGACCACCAGATCGAATTCTCCATTTGAGTTGGTTTTTTCCCCTCTCTTCAGCTGTGTTTCTCAGTCTCTGATTTATCTTTTTTTTTTTTTCCCTTACTTCTGGATTCTCTCAAATTGGTTCATGTCTCTCCAAGTTTGTTGTCCAAAAGTGGACTTAAATTGAGGACTTGTGAGTGCTGAGCTGAGAGATTTCGTTCTGTCTCCTGCAGGTCATATTTTTTGCTTATAATTCCAGTGTGCTGTTTCTCTTTGTGCATGTTCAGCTTGCAATCCACTGTAACTCCCAAATCCCTTCATATGAAACTGCTATCCAACCACTTAATTATGTGGTGATTTATTTAGATTTCTGAATAACAAAGTAGTAGAGTGGTGAACACAGCTGCCTGGAACAGGTTTCATTCTTGGCCACTGACCATCCAAATAAGTATCTTTAGAACATTGTACCAGCTGCTTGCTAGAGCAAATAGCCAAGAGCCAGGAAAATTCTGGGATCAAATCCTAATTAAACTGCTGACTTGCTGCATGACCTTGGGTGGCCACACTCTTTGTGTAGCCATAAGCCCCAAATCAAAACCACTCAGCTGAACTTCTCTCTGAAGACAGATTAAAAAAAAAGTACAAAACAGAACCTGTGTACATCAGTGACAGTAACATTCTGTTTGTATTGAACTTCTAACCTGACCCCTGACACTTAATGCAAAACATATCTGTGCCTTCCTGTATTATTCTTGTTCTTATTTGTTTATATGAGTTTGTATCTGCATTATGATAAATATCGATTTATCTGCACAGGATTATTGAAAGCAGGTTTTTGCAGATCAGATTACCTATTTGTTGTACAGAAATGTAGAAGGGGTTTTTTTGTGCAGACTGTATAAGATTATGCATTTTTTGTGAGAAAGTGTATTGGCTATAGAGTTCTGTTTATGAGCTTCAACACACAAGTTTAGTGGTAGGCACTACAACACTAAGTTGTTAGCTTAAGTCATGCTGGATGTAGGCTGTATGCAGAAGGCTAATGAGTTCAGGGATAGCAGGGAAGGAAATGGGGGTGGATGACCAATGTAATAACTGCCTGTGAAACTTGAGCTGTAGTAGAAAAGCAAGGGGGAGGATATATGTTTCCAAATGTGAAAAATCAAAGCACACATCTTTGCGTATAGTTTGCCAGGGACCTTGTCTGAAACGTGTTTTAAATGCTAACCATTCATCCAAACAAGACTAATGTGCCAGTTTGCACAAGCACCAGTTGATATATTTGGCAGCTGAACAGATAGGAAGTCTCTGAAGTTTGCAGGATTCCTAGTCACAAGGGAGTACCAAATGGAGGCACATCTGCCTTGCTGTAACTTCGTCCAACTGAATCTCTGTGATGTGACCCAGTTGATGAATGTATCTGGCTTAGGAGCACTGAACTTCCTGAGTTTGAAGGAGACGTTTGCTGGTGTATGGTTTGAGAGCTCAAGGAGCTGCCTAAAATGGTAACCAGTCAGCGTAGTTTTAAAGGTCAGACCATTCTCAAGAGTCAAATCCTACCATGTTGACTTCACAGCACTGTTGCATGAATGGTACCTTCTCACTGAGTGTAATGAAGATAACTATGGAAGTAGGTGTACACCACTGTAAAAGCGCAAATTCGGCTTATTAGAGACTACACTAGGGATGAAGAGGTAAATGAATAAGTAAGATGTTCCATGACAGACGTGTCAAATGATACAGAAGCGCAAAGGAAACAGGAAGTACAGAGGAGGGTCAGAGGAGGAAGTTGAGTAGGAAGGCATGCCCTGTAGTATAGTAGGTAAAAATATATTAACTTACTGTAGGCTAGTTCTGTTGCAGTATAAAGGAGGCAGAATGCTTTCCAACTTACATACACAGTAGGAAATAATAGGAAATAATATGTTACTTATAGGCATTTTCTTTCCCCTTGTTTCAAAAAAAACTGGCAACGAGGTTGATGGAAACAATATGTAAAGACAACTAAATCTTAAATGGAGGTTGTCTGGAACACCTATTTAAGCCAGTAGGTATTGCAATTGCTCATCATCTCTCAGGATTTGACCCCTTATATGAACTGCAAAACTATAAAATGCACAATACACATGCAAAAAAAAAAAAAAAAAAAAGAGAAAACAGCAGGCCTTGTACAATGTGGAAAAAGAACTGCACTTTTCTAATAGAGATGAAAAGAAGAATGTGCTTTCATTCCAGCTTATCTGTCTGAAATAACAGTACAGCCAATGTTTTCATTGATTCATCTGAATAATACTAAATTCTCAACTCCAGTGAATGCTCATTGCTCATTGTTTTCCCAAATAGCCACATCTCATTCTGTTTCATCTAGCCCAAATGATCACAGATGTACTATAGTTCAGATTTTTCAAAACTGTTTATGTTAGCAGCAGCTGATAACTCTGAATAAAATGTGTCAAATTGCTTTCAGGACCAACCTCTTCACTCAAACACAAAGGCAAACATTTGAGTCTACTTACAACTTGAAAATTTCCCCATAGAGTACAGCTGTCTTAAGTTCAGTTATTTATATGTAGATACAGTGGCACTGAGGAGTACACCTCTTGGCCTACCCTCAGAAGGCTTGAAAGCTGATGACCTATTTTCTAGTCTTTACCCAGGTATTTTATGTGCGTCTTACCAAAGTCTGGCCCATTAAAGTAAAGGGAGCATTGCCCTTTAACAGAATCAAGATTAATTGAAAAACTTCTGGAAAACCATTGACAGTAGCAGTTACTAACCATATCTCACCTCTTGACTGAATAAGAATTGGAAGAATATCAAACGGCTCTATCTAGAGAAAACTGAAGCTGCACTTAGATGCTATTCTATGTCTAGTCCAGGATACATAAATAGGACTTGTATCCCTTTAATTCAGAATTCTTTCTTCAGCCCTTCTTTTGAAATAGAGTTCATGCTGCCTTGAGAGCTTAGTCCAGTGAGATTAAATTGGAATGGAGATAAGAAAGAAACTTCTCTTTAAACAAGGTCAAAATATAACTGAGCCTGCTAGAGATAAGTCTGTGGGAAGCATGCCAGTGTTTTTAGGATGGTGTGCTAGTGAGGACCCTCTTTCTGCTACCTCAGTGTATGTAGGAACTGGAGATACATGAGTCAGCAAAGATGCAAGAGGTTTTGATGGGTTAGAAACCATGGAAACACCTGATAATGGTCATGTAGGAATTAGGGCTTCAACCCACAAAAAGGTGTTGGGAACAGTAGCCCAGCTTTGAAGGGCATCTACAGTAATGCACATAGCATGAAGACCTTGAAGTCATGTTGCATCAGGAAAACTATGATGTAGGACCTATCCCTGAAACGTAATGGGATATCTCGCATGACTGGAGTGCCATGATCAATGGCTTCAAGCTCTTCGGAAGGCATAGGCAAAGAAGGAGAGACGGTGGGGTGGCCCTGTATGTTAGAAACTGTTACAAATGTTTAGAACTTAATTATAATGACGATATGGTTGAGCACCTGTGGCTCAGAATCAAGAGGAAGGCAAATATGGCTGATATCATGGCAGGAGTCTGTTACAGACCATACAATCAGGACAGAGAGGCAGATGAAAGTTTTATAAGCAGGTAGGAGAAGTCTCACTGTCACTTGCCCTTGTACTTGTGTGGGACTTCAACTTCCCAGATATCTGCTGGAAATACAACACAGCAGAGAGAGAATGGTCCTGGAGGTTCCTAGAGTGTGTTGAGGATAACTTCCTTTATGCAGCTGTCAGGCAAGTAAGTGAAACAACCAGTGAAGGTGATCTGCTGGACCTGCTCTTCGTGAACAGAGAAGGACTGGTGGGTGATGTGGTGGTTGGAGGCCGTCTAGGGCACAGCAATCACTAAATGATTGTGTTCTCCATTCTTAGAAAAGTAAGGAGGGGGGCAGCAGAACTGCGACCTTGGACTTCTGAAAGGCAGACTCTGGTTTAGGAAACTGCTTGACAGAGTCCTTTGGGAGGCCACCCTGAAGGCCATAGGAGTCCACAAAGGTTAGACACTGTTCAAGAGGAAGTCTTAACAGTGCAGGAAGCAAGCCATCCCAATGTGGTATAAGACAAGCTGGTGGCAAAGACTGGCCTGGCTGATTAGCAATAAAAGAAGGGCCAAGGAGAGCCTCCATCCTCTATTAGATGCAGGAGGCAACATGGTGATTAGGGATGAGGAAATGGCTGAGGTGCTTAATGCCTTCTTTGCCTCAGTCTATAGTAATAGGACCAGTTGTAATCTGGGATTTCAGTCCCCTGAGCTAGAAGGCAGAGACCAGGAGCAGAATGATGCCCCTGCAGTCCAGGAAGAGATGGTCCACAATCTGCTACACCACTTCGATGTAAACAAGTCTGTGGGACCAGATGGAATCCACCCAAGAGTTCTGAGAGAGCTGGTGGATGTGCTCACCGAGCCTCTTTTCATCATTTTTGGCAGTTGTGGCTGACTGTGGAGGTCCCAGCAGACTGGAAGTTAGTCAGCGTGACACCTTTCTACAAGAAGGGCTGGAAGGAGGATCCAGGAACCTACAGGCCTATCAGTTTGACTTCATGCCAGGGAAGCTGATGGAACTGATCATCCTGAGTACCACCATGCAGTACACACAGGACAGTCAGATGATGAGGCCCAGTCAACATGGGTTTATGAAGGGCAGGTCCTGCTTGACTAACATGATCTCCTTATACAGCATGGTCACCCACTTAGTAGATGAGGGAAAGGGTGTAGATGTTGTCTATCTGGACTTTAGTAAAGCATTTGACACCATCTTCCATGGCATTATCCTCGAGAAACTGGATGTGTTTACACTTTGCTGGGTGAAAACTGGCTTAAGATCCAGGTCCAGTGGTGGTAAATGGAATTAAATCCAGGTGGGGGCTGGTTGTGGGCAGGGGGGTGTCCCCAACAGCTCAGTACTGGGGCTAGATCTGTTTAGTATCTTTATCAATGATCTGGACGAGGGATCAAGTGCACCCTTAGTAAGTTTGCAGATGACACCAAGCTGGCTGGAAATGTTGAACTGCTTGAGGGTATCCCAGAGGCTCTGCAGAGGAGTCTTAATGGATTAGATCAATGGGTCAAGGCCAATTGTATGAGTTTCAATAGAGCGAAGTGCTGGATTTTGCACTTTGCCACAACAGCCCTTGATAGCACTACAGGCTTGGGAGGAGTGAATGGAAAGTTGCTCAGCAGAGAGGGATCTGAGGGCATTGATTGATAGCTGTCTGAACATGAACCAGCAGTGTGCCAATGGCACCCTGGCCTGTATCAGGCATAGTGTGGCCAGTAGGACCAGAAAATTGATTTTACTGCTAAGGTCGCATCTTGAATACTGTGTTCAGCTTTGGACCTCTCATTACAAGGAGGACACAGGTACAAGAGTGTGTCCAAAGAAGGGCAACAAAGCTGGCGAAGGGTCTGGAGGACAAGTCGTGTGAGTAGTGGCTGAGTGAATTGGGCTTGTTTAGCCTGGAGACATGACTCGTGGGAGACATATCCCTCTCTACAACTACCTGAAAGGAGGTTGTAGAGAGGTTGGGGTCGGTCTGTTCAACCAAGTAACAAGTGATAGAACAGGAGGAAATATCCTTAAGTTGTGCCAGAGGAAGTTTAGATTGAATGTTAGAAAGAAATTCTTTACCAAACGGGTTATCAGGTATTGGAACAGCTTGCCCAGGGAAGTGGTTGACTCACCAGCCCTGGAGGTATTGAAGAGCTGTGTAGCCATAGTGCTTAGGAATATGGTTTAGTTGAGGCTTTGTCAGTGTTTGGCTAATGATTGGACTAGAATCATCTATACATCTTAAAGGTATACATCTTGTCTTTTCTAATCTAGGGAATTCTGTGATTTGGTGATTCTGTAATTGTAGATAGACATTTTATTTCATTTTCCTGAACTGTATGGCTCAGCCCCAAAGACTTGGAGACACTTAGAGCCATGCAGATGGTTCAGGTTTTTGGTTCTTTTTTTTTGTTTTTCACATTATTAAAGGAACTTCAGTGGAAGTCAGATGTACCTTTTTTTTTTTTTTAATTAAACTGGCAGTAAGTTTTGTATCAATACAAGTAGTAAGGCTTCATTTGTTCCTTAGAAAATGGTTAAGAATGTACTTTATTGCATTTTTTTTGAACACAGACAGTTGATTTGCACATGTTCAGAGTGTGTGAACTACCATTCTGTCTCTGAGTCTCAGCCTTAAATAGCAAGAGCAGCAGATCAGGACGGGTGTATATGCAATAATTTATATTCAGACATAGTGACACTCTGAAACTACATAGGACAGGCACTAGTCATAACTGGTGAATTCATAATTATTCTTGTCTAAAGGACAGCCAATAGAAAGCAAAGAATGGAGCTCCTCAAAGACTGGCTTTGGATCATAAAAATAGCATTAAATAGTTATTTCCAAAGAGTCTTGTGTGATGCTATAGTTGAGGTTAAAAAGGATTTAGCAATATAAATTATTTTCCATGGGGTTTATGAGTGAGACCAATTGACTTGTTCTGGGTAGAAAAGTTGTCTGCCAGATCCTAGTCAGAGTGCTGTACATACTTCCCATTTTAGAAACAGGAAGAGTTAGTGTGTCTCATGCACATGAAATTGTGTGAATATAGAGAATCAAATTTTCCATTGATTGGAAAAGCACAAGTATGTGTTAGAATCTATCACTTGCCCTCATGGTTTCCATATGTGTAATGGCAAAGCCAAAAGGAAATGAGCAGTAGGTTACTTCTGTGAGGGACTGTGTACCCTTAACTCCCACCCTGACTCTTATTACAGTCCAAAGAACCCACAACACAACCTTTTCATCTACTAACAGAGCTGCACATACGTTCAGTTAAGAGTTTTTTATAGAATCTATCTTTTTGAGTCCTTATAGTCTTTTTCTATCCTTCTTCCTTTATCTATCATTCTGATGGGTGCTGAGTATTTCCTACAAGATGTTCAGTGCTTTCAAAGTGAATGGAAAGTAATAATTTTGGGCATTTCAGGCTGAGTCTGGGGTACATTACTTGTCTTTTCCCAAAGGATGTGTTTTTTTCGTGTGTATGCCTGTTTAGTATAAATGGTATACATCTTTTAAATATATATTTTCACAAGAGCCTGGCATCATTCCAGGAAGAACTATTACAGTTTGGTGGTCTGTGGATTTTAAAGCCTTTATAAATAGGTATTTAGCTATCAGACTAGAACAGTTCCTTCAGAGACAATCTATTCATAATAAGCATTTGTAGAACTCCTATTTAAATACATTATTTACCAGAGGGAGACAAGAAATTTTTTCATCCTACAAATTCCAGTCTCTTAGGCAGATATTATGCATTCTAAGAAATGTACAAATATCTTATATACTTTAAAAGGACTGACAAACTATTAATTAGTTCTTTTTAAGCTATATTACTCCTGCAGCTAAACCATGGTCATGTTCTCATCTGGATGAGCTCCTGTGTTGAAAAGTAAGTGTGGCATAAGCACTGTCAGTGCATTTTCTTTGAAAGAGAATGAGCACATATGAAAGGTACAATAAAAAAAAAAAAAGCACTGAATGCTCACAAAGGACCAGTTTAAAATTGCCAATGACACTGGTTTTCTTAGATGTAAATTTCTAGCCGAATATGAAAGCAAATTCTTCCACGACATTAATATACCTCCAGATTTTTCGATCAGCACTTTAAAATGTTTTGCACATTTTGATGTGGCTGCTGGTATACCCGTGTTTTCTCTTTGTGAACTGCTGAGACCAACCCTTCTTTAACCAGAAGGAAATATTATAATCTTTTTTGTACAGTTAAGACCCTCTCTTCTAAATACACAGCAGACTATTTTTCAGGACATAGGAAGTATTAACCATTACGGTTATACTATATATCACCCATGAATAACTGTTTTTTGGAATACGTGATGTATGCAGAGATATTCTGTAACAGAAATTTTTGGCGGTTTTTCATTGGAAAATACTGGCTTGTCAAATACAGAGATTTGCTGGAACACACAAGATTTGAAAGAAGCTCTTTTGGATTGGAAGAGTATTTTCTGGATTTGAGTTGGTGTGTAAAAATCAGAGCAGGGATTTAAACCCATCTCTTTCACATTCCAGAGCAGTACAGTGATAAGCAGACTACAAGTGGACAGTTTTCGTGAGGTTTCTTGGTTTTCTTCCTTTCCAATGGTTTCCTGCTCTTGGTTTCCCAAGATTACTGTTTTAGTGCAGAATGGGAGGATTTTGAATTCTCAGTGCTCTGTGAGACACAAAAATATATTTTCCCTTCAAATCTGTTTCTAGTACTATTTCCTCACTTCACGCTCTGAGATGCCTCAGATGTAAAACATTACAGTTCACTTGACCTGAGGATGTGCCTCAGATCATCTGTTGGGATTTTTAAAATGCCCACTGTAGTTGATGAGAGGTAAACAACCTGAGATGGGGATAAAAAAGGAAAAAAGAAGTGTGTGTAGGGAAATAAAGGAAAGCTTTTTGACTTGTGGAATTATCTTTATCTAGTAAAAACCTAGCAAATTACTTTCAACCAATTTATACTAATTAGCACTTAATTATCTTCCTATATGCCATCTCTTACTTCAGTTTCATGGAATCATAGAATAATTCAAGTTGGAAAAGACCCTTGGGATCATCGAATCCAACTATTAAACCTGCTCTACAAAGTTCCCCACTAAGTCCCACAACACCACATTTAAAACAACCCTTAAACACGCCCAGGGATGGTGACTCAGCCACCTTCCTGGGCAGCCTATTCCAGTGTCTGACTATTTTGTCCAGTGTTTGCATCTGTGTTGTTTTCAGTTCACTGCTGTTGTTCATTCCCAGTAAAATTCAGAAGTGTCCAATCTGAGTATCACGTTACATTGCAAACTACTAAATTTTCCTTTTCCTAGAGTTTTTGCTTTTTTCTAATTTTTGTTTTAATGAATGACAGCCTACTGTACTCAGCTTAATGGGCCTCTTAACCTGCTTTCTGATTTTCCCAACCTGCCCCCTCATCCTACTCTGCCTTGTCTTTTTTTTCTTTTCTCACCTGCTCTGTTTATCTGTTATTCCCATCCACATCTTGATGCCATTTTTCACTTCAGCTGTTGCTGTATATCTTGAACAAGTCCTCTTCTCTGCATTTGGACACTGTACAGCAATTTCTAGAAAGATAACTCTGTCACACTGTATTTGATATCTAGGAAAAGAAATGCACCTAATTCTAAATGCAGGTGGACAGTTTGTTTTGACAGCAGTAATTACCCATAGTATTAATGTATAATAATTATTTGGTATTACTGAAATTAGAAATAAAAAAAGTTCATAGTGGTTCAGATATGACTGTTGTGTAAATATAATGCTGTTATATAGGTTTTTTACATATTGCAGGAAAAAGGAGGAGCTTGGGATTTTATTTTATACTTGCAGTTCCCACTTTTCAATGACTGTTAGATTATCTGCAGATTCTGTTTTATTCCTGGGTTATTTGGATTAAAAGACCTTGAAAAATGCCAGGAACCTTTATTCTCTTGCATAACTGAATTGACTATGTTTCAGAAGAGGGTTATGGTATCTGAATAATAATTGTATTTAATACATTTGCTGCTAAAGAAAATACCCTTAAGTGTCACTAACACATTGGGTTGTTTGGAAACAAATGAAGCAAGTTATTATCTTTAGATAATATTCATCCATCTGAAACATCTTACAGTATATTAATTAGCTTTAATCTTTGCCCAAATATCCTTTCTTTGAAATTTAAATTTGGTATCTTATACTCAGATTCACATTTCATGAGCATCTGAAGTAGCATTACCAATATGAAAACATGTTTCTTAGATTAATAAAGGATTGTTTTACAACTCATTTCTACCATACAGGTATCACATGTAGTATGATTGTACCATCAAGAAACTTTTTTATGTGTTCCTATTAATACTGCCTTTTTTTCACCTAACAATCTATCAAAAAGAGAGAATCCTATCAGCACCACTAAATCCTTCTTTAAAGTTTCATTGATCTTAGCCTTAGAACAACATTATAAAAACAGTCCTACAGAGATAATGTCTAGAGGATTTGGGCTAATCTCAGCACTCATTTTAGATTAGATCTGGTCATATTCAGTCACATAGCTATTCTTGTAGATAACATATACCTACCAGTGTTTACAATTAATTAGGATGCAATAATTCCTTTTGTTTCCTTTGCTCCTTACAAGAGTAATACTAAATATATTTATTCATAGACCTTTGATGATAAATGCCTTGTACTCAATGTATAGCTTTCCAGGCTTGGGATTGATTTTCCCTTATGAGGAATTCTTTCTAACAGTGAAAACTTGTGCAGTGAATAACATAATCTTCATGCATTCTAATGTTTCAGACTGTACTTAGGTATTCACTTCTTTATTCTTTAGTTTCCATTCTGCAGAAACTTGTATAGATAAAGATTATTCAAATAGCTTTTTTGTCAGTGAGCGAATTATTTTGGGAAGGACAGCACATAAGAAATATGTGGAAATTACCATAAAAGTTGAAGAAAAGACTTCATTTTGACTGTATCAGTTTTCAAATGCCATATTCTTATAAAGACTAATTTAGCAATATAAAGAAACCAGAATTTAGACTCCAGTGTTAAAATAATAATATGGATAATGTTCTGTACCTTACATCTGTCACTGAATTGCATAACTCTTCATGGATTTTCAAGTTCAGTTTTCAGGATGTCCTTTTTATCAGACATGTATCCACATTTATTAGAGCACCTAAATCTTCTCTTCCTTCTAAATAAAGTCATATGCAGTGATATTTTAGGGTATCTTCTATTATAAATATATGTAACATTATCTAGTGTATTACTTTTCTTAAGGGAAAACATAAACCTCAAAGGGTGTAACATCTGTTTCGAGCTAACTCTTTTTCTCTGTGAGAACATTTTGCTTTGCATTATTAGTTAATAGCAAGGGAAAATGGAGAGCAAAATTACTGCTGCATAAAGAAACCTGTTAGACAAATGCCTTCAATATTCCACTTGATGATGCTAGAGGTTGTATGGTTTTTTTTTTTTTTGCAGGGTCACTTTTGAATAATGTAACAGTTGAGTTTACACAATTTACCAGTCGTAGTAATGGCAGAATTATTTAGGGCTTAGATCTTAAGGTTGATGAATAAAATCCCCTTGGCTTAAGCATTTGCACAGTAAGTCCTAGACTGCCGAAGAGATTTGTATTGTGTAGATAAAAAGCTCCTCCTTTTTTTCAGCAAGAAAAGAAGCGGTGTCTTCCAGTAACAGTTTCTGGTAGGAGACTGACAAAATATCTTCTTGAAAACACTTTCAAGTTTATGTTCCCAGTATATTCTAACTTACAGTAGGTCTCAAGAACATTATACACATCCTTCTTACACAGATAACGTGATATAAATGAAAGCTGCAGTAGCAACTGAAGTGGTTGCTTTTTCCATGTAAACCTTGCAAATAAGTATTGTTCTGAGGAACCATCTAAAGTCACATCTTTATATATTTCTGTTTGAACTACACAAACTTCAGTATAGTGATTGTTATTATTTTGTATCATTACTTTGTCTCATTAGTCATTAAGGTCTGATTTTAAAGCACCTGCTCTAAGTAATGATCTGTTATGTTAGAAGACAAAGACAGGATGGGTTTTATTCTGTTCATGTTAAACAAGGCACTGAAAAGAACGCAGAGCCAAATAAATATTTGTGTTACACTATACTTAAACCTCAAATCACTGAGGTTTTCTCTCCTTTGCTTGATACCTTAGCTACTCTCTTCCCTTTTATTCTTAGTTAGTGAAGCACATCAATGTGTTTAACTTCTTGCATTTGCTTCAGACTCAATGCCCAAGGATATCATTATAATTAAGCCTGTACTATATTCCTATTTTGGATAAGCATGGCTGTGCATCAGTGATTTTTCTTTTTTCAGTCTGATACTCTGTTTGTATTGTTCATTTCTTACAAAAGATAGCTCATCTTTAGACTAATTTGAGATAGTGGGCTTTACTCCATTACCTGGAATAATTAATAGTAAAAACTCCTAGTGACTTCAGACCGGTTCCTACCTCCATATCCTTTTTTTTTTCCATTTCACATCCCTATCCATTTATTTGAGATATTTAAGTAACTTAATCACATTATCCTTCAGTAGGAATGGTTATACTTCATTCATTTTAATATGGTTCATCTGGGGAATATAAATATATTAATACTAAATCATCTGCTATGTTTAGCAGATCATAAATTTTATCATCAACATACTGCTTACTTAGCCATGAAATATCCAATGTGTATTCTCCTAATTAGGCTTGTTGCACTCACTGAATTGTAGGGCAAGTTTGCGAGTTACTTAGGCTGCAGTGGTTACTGGTTTTAAAAAGTCTGAGCCAAGTGACTTTTCTGGTTTCTCTACCTGGCTCTGCCATTTATGTGCTGTATAAGCTTTCACAAGTTGTGTAACCAGCACTAAACTTAGCTGCTGAAATCAGGAACCTGATTAAATGGTCTTGGTATTGTGGAGGGTCTAAGAACCCAGCAGCCACAGCTAGCCAAGCTGTGAAGTCTTTTGTCTATTTTCCTGTCAGCTAATTCCATTTAACAGTCAATAATTAAATCTGAATGTGTTGGCTCTAACTTCAGTTCCCCCTTTGCCATCTCTGGAAAGGGGACAGTATCTGCACCTAACATTTCAATGTAAAATGAAAAAAAAAAAAACCCACAAAAAAGTCATTGCATGATTAATATTTGGGGATTGTTTTGTTTTGTGTTGGTATTTTCTAAAAAGATTCTTTTAATGTATTTTTTAAACTGCAACATATCTACAAGACACTGATTGTTTTCCTGCTCTGAAAGGTGTGTTGTATATTACAAGTGCAGTAAGGCCAAAACTTTTGAGAAGTATGTGACTGTGTACATACTGTACATCTGCTTTCTACCTGCACAGACTGATGTTTTGGGGGCACATTACACACTGCGTAATATAGCTCCTATGGCTGCTTCTGCTTCTTGGACTTACTGGCTTAACTGTGTTCATACAGAAGGCAGGCAGAACTGCTGGACTTGCTTATAAGCTATGCACAATTTTTTTCCTGAAAGTAAAGGGGATCAGAAACTGAAATACTTTATATTTAGAAATTCACTTGTTTTTACTTTGTTTCTGGTATCTCTGGTTATAGTACAGCAGGTCAAAGACATTCATCTTCTAGGTCTGTAATAAATTAAGAAATAGTATCAGGGTTTTCAAACGTAACCAGTCCATATTTCCAAGCAAATATATGAATGCATAGGAGCCCCCTTCAGAGTGCAGATGTAGGATGTGCCTTCTAATTTCTGTTGTAGCATGTAAAATACATAATTGCACACAGGAGTGGTTAGAAAATAACATTGCATTGTGAAGTAAACTAAAAGTCTAGGCTCTCCTCCATCCCTAAATAGCAAAGTCAAGTTTAGATGCTGAAACTTTTCAATTAAATCATTAAGATGTATGAAATGCTGGCCTGGTTAACATAGTTCATGTTTTCATCCTAGGACTTCTACATATACCTACTTGTGTGTGCATTTGGATGCACAAACACCTAAATGCACAGGCTACACAACATTGGCACACAGCTCCTCCCTAATGGCTTTTCATTTGACACTCTATTCTCTATATAATTGTGAGCTGGTATATTGATGCCAGACACCACACAAAGGGGATGAAAATCATGACACAAGTGTTAGCCTTGTTTCCAGCAATATAGCCCTGCTACTGAAATAACCATCTGGAGTGGCTCTTCAGGAAAAGGTATCCAGGGCCTATCAGTGCTTATTGTGTTTGGAAAAGTTCAGAGGCTTGAGTAGCATAATGCTTAGTGATGTCTGCTATACTCTAAACATTTCATGTTTTTAGCACAAACTTAATTTACTGTTGACATTGACAGTCTCTCTGTTTATTTCACTGTGTAATCTTTGTCTGATTTCAAGTATGTCTGTAAATACTCATGCCGTTTTGTCAAACAAGTTATTAGCTCTTTCAAAGGTAAAGACATGAGAGCTCTTTGAAAGGTTAAGTCTTCTGGAAAGCAAAGTGCCTCTTGAAGGTGGAGGCTACTTTTTCTTTCCTTTGAAGATAATCAAAATATGGAGACTAGCTGGTCGTGAACAAAACGATCAGGGTGCATAACTAAAGCTTATTGAATTTGTTCTGAGGATCCTAAAAATGTCAGTTCCATTTGTTCCACACAGTTTTATCCTCTATTTCCTAATCACAATGCTGTCTTATTGTGAACAATGAAAAGACTAATTTGACTAAATCCATTCATAAATGACAAAATCAATAGTTCTCCTTTTGAAAGACACTCAGCATATAGAATATGAGAATTTATGGTTAGTTTACTGCTGTCATGGATGGGTCTCTGTCTCTCTCTGGTAGTAACTGATAAAGCAGCTTTTGAAGTCAGACTGTCTCAATAAAGTACTTAAATCCATCTTAATGTACTCTGGGGAAGCAAGTCTGAATTAACCTAGTACCTTAGTTTTGCAACAATAATAAGGTGAAAGGGAGTATGCAGCAGAAACTGATTATAATAAGTGATACAAAAGGAGACCACAACAATGAAGCAGAAGTAGAATAGGAACTGGGATTAAGGGATCTCTCACCCAGCCATGTGCAAAAATGTTGAAAATTAATGTTGTATTGTTTAGCTAACAGCTGTCAAGTCATTCAAGTCATTGTAATGTGTGGTATGCTTGCTTTCCTCTTCATTTTACCAAGAGCATATTATAAATCATATTATCTTCTGAAGAATGACAAAGTTAATCCTTCCTTGCATCGCTTTTAAGACAAACTCATAGTAAAAGCTGTCTCTTAAATTTGTCAGGATATTAAGATAGTGTGAAACTTTGGCATTAAACTGGCATTTGATGATTGGGGTTAAAAATCGCTTAGGGCCATATTCTTCCTCACTGTTGTAGTTGTGCTTAGTAGAAGATGCAAAGCATGCAGATTACACCCTCGTGCATTTGTGATGCTGCTGTAATCAGAGAGAATGCCCCGTTCCTGACATCAGCTAAATACTGATACATTCTTCTGAGAACATACACCACCTAAAGGAGACCAAGGAGGAATCCAAGGTTCTTTCTATCTCATTAGGATGATGTTTTCCCTACAATAAGACAATAAAATTGGGAAAACAAAAGAAACCAAAAATCTGT
This sequence comes from Megaceryle torquata, assembly GCA_024611175.1. Classification (NCBI taxonomy): domain Eukaryota; kingdom Metazoa; phylum Chordata; class Aves; order Coraciiformes; family Cerylidae; genus Megaceryle; species Megaceryle torquata. The sequence continues at coordinate 298,898 of JANIJG010014360.1, forward strand.
TCATTAAACAGATTTGAAAACAAATATTGTCAGACATTCATAAAATTTAATACCAGGCAGTGCCCATATCACTCTATTCTGACATTTGTTATTATTTCTCCAATTTCAGTTATCCTGGATCATCCCTCTTTTCAATAGACAACTTACAGTATTAAGAAGTTATACTTGGTATTGAAAGGATTTAGGAAATTAACTTACTAAAAAGAGATCTTTAAGACTAATAATTTATTTTTTTTTTCTTTTTCCAAACTTTGTCCTCGATAAGCAGAAGTTAGACATGATGTCTTTTCGCCCTTTTAGTTCCACTAAAGATGTCGATAATGATACATGTTTGGAGTGTTTGCTTCACACTAAGGATAAATTGTTTTCATTCTTATGCGTTCCTTTTGCTCTGATCCTCTCATTTGTGAGATAGGGCAACGACCCAAATCCTATGTGAACAATAGGCACTTCTTAATGACAAAACAGAATAAAGCTTTGTGTACATTTCTTTCATGTTTAATATCTCTCAGACAGTACTAAGGCTTTTAAAGTTTTTTTTAGATGTTAGTTGATTCCTAAAAAAAAAAAAAACCCAACCCCCCCAAAAAACCAAACCAAAACAACAACCAAAAAAACCCCACAAAACAACAACAACAACAAAAACAACCTACAAAAACCCCAAAAAAACAGATTGAAAATATCCTTTTGACTTTTGTGTTGTTCTGGTGCTGACTAGCCAGGAAAAACACTGTTGGAACTACTCTGGGGAAGGGGTTTCATCCTTTACCAACAACGTCGTTAAAAAAAAAAAAAAATCAAAATACATCTGCTATTAGTTTGAGGTAGTTTTAATATAGAAGAATAATTTCATTCAAGTCAGAGTAATCTTACACCAGAAGTAAGAAGCATGTGGAGCTTGCAACAAGAGAGGATGCACTCACACATAAGTCTTGACAATTGTTAGCAAATATAATTTTGAGTCACTGCAAATAGATGTACTGTTATCCCAGAGAAATTTGTATTCTCTGAGAACACTGTGCAGCAATCTATGCATCATGAAATACTGTCCTGCATCAGCACTTGATTTTAGAAGCATGCTTCCATTTTGAGTCACTCCACTGAAAAATACTTCAAATTCATTAACTGATTCAAATCTTCACCATTCCAGCCCCCCAGCAGGTAGGGAAAACTCATAACTAAATAGCAACCATTTTTTAAAATAAAATAAAAAAATTGAGAAAGAATTTTCTTAGTAATTTGTTGTTACACTGGAAAAAAAATGTGATGCAAGATGGTACTTAGTAGAAAAAACAAGTGACTCTTTTATTTCTGAAGCAAATCAAATAGCATCCCTTTACAATTTTGAGAAGCCTTTGAATCATGTAGTAGCCAAGTGTCCTTGGAGCTGAGGCTTTGTGGCTCTCTGAACTCTTATCTCTAATGCTAATGGCAGCCAGTGGCTGAAGTCCCAGCAGGATGGGTGGCCCATTTGAGAAAGGAAGGTGTGAAGGGAGCAATGCTGGTGCAGTGCTGTGCTCCCCTCAGCATGACTTTTGCAGCTTCAGTGTCTTTGGAGTTGGAGGCTTTCTGAACTCTGATAATCCTAACAGAAACCTGTGGCTAGGTCCCAAACATGATACGTGGCTTATTTGAGACAGGAAGGTGTGGGGGGAGCAATGCTGGTGCTGTGCTCTCCTTGGCATGCCTTGTTGAACCATGTGATGCTCAGCCCTGCCCGTTGTTTCTTGGTGACCTAAAGATGTTTCCATGGTGGTTTGTATTTGCTGTTTATCTCAATGCTCCAAGTAGTGTGAGTGGCAATACTTGAGTGCTCTGAAATAAACCACTTCAAAACTGAGAGACATACACCTTGTAATCTCTTAATATTCTCACCAGTACCATTCTTCTCTGCACTGTCATTTCAAATCCTCTGCTCTGTGCAATACTCTTATTTTTTTTTTTTATGATTCACCCTACAAATGAACACTGCTTTGTTACGCATCACTTAGTTATGCTCTCCATGTACTCATTATGTCACCCCATGTGGATAGTGTTGCAAAATATCCAAGATATTTAAAACAAGACACTTGGGAACTTAAAAAAATCAGTGAAAAAAGTAAAATGAAGTGAAAGAAAATGTTTTCATACCCAAGTATTACTAGGTTTATATTGATTTTTTTTCTTCCATCAAGGAACATTATTTTTAAAGCCCCCTGTTTATCATCATTTATCAGTTAAGTTAAACTACCAAGCTGAGTTGCACCACATAAAGAATTACTGCTGTGGGTACATTGCCTCTGAGCAGCAGGAACCATTTCATCACTTCATGCTGTGAGCTCTTGTCTGCTGAGGCTCTGCAGTACTGCTCCTGAAGGCTTGCTACAAGCAGTAGTCCTGCATTTCTTGGAGTCTTGTTACCATACAGTGTACTTACAGTGAATCACTTCTCAATCGTAGTGGAAAGAACACAATTCAGTTACTGCTTTTGCTTGCATACTTTTATAAATTAAGAAAGTTCCTGTCCCTTTATACTCCACAAAACAAAACACCTGGTACATGATGAAGTTGAACAAGCAATCATCACTAAGCCATAAATTCACCTGTACCAATACTGCTCACAGAGGTCCTATCAGCTGCCAGCTGGTCAGAGGCTAATCCACTGCAGTCTAGCTTTGATCTATTAAAATACTCTCTTCAGCCGAGCTGTTTTAACACTAGAACAGCACATTTAGAATGTTTGCCATTAGTTTCCATGTTTTTGGCCTGCTAAAAAAGAGGGGTTTGTATTGATTACAAGGGAAAGATCAAGTAGAAGCAAACTGAAACAGTACATAAGGTACAGATCCTGTATATACTGGTTTTCTCTAACAAGTGATTTTCTCATAAATCTTTATTTTATTATTTCTTTATTTTCTTTTTATTTTCTTTCTTTATTCTTTTGGCTGAACTGAGATCTCTCACTTCTTTTGTATTGCTAGCTGTGACTTCTTAAGGTTATGATAGCAATAATCTGTGCAGCATTGTTTTCTACAGGGCACTTTCACCTTTATCAGATACAATTTTCTTAACAGTTTCTCCCAAATAATATGCTCACAGCTCTATTTTGTTGCAACTGCAGTCATTTGGTGCGAAGTTGGTACTTGAAGAGCCAAATCCTGAAGTTTGCGCACTTCATTTTTTACAGGAGCAAAAGTATGAGTCTTCACTTTGCGAATACAAATTCTAACCCTTTTTTTTCTGGTTACAAATTGTGCCCCCCTTCCCCCCCGCAAAAAAAGCTTCCTTGGCTGAACACTTCAGCTGGCAGTTTAGTTTGACAGATTTGTTAGCAGACGGCACAACAGGAGAAGCCAGGCTGATGATGGGCCTGGAAGGTGAGCACAAAAAACCTAAAAAGCTGGTACAGCCAGACAATGAGAAGTGAATGCTAGTGATAATAAGACAAGCATCTTTGCCAAAAAGTCATTTTTTTAGCAGCTCCTCATTAGAAAGGCTGAAAAGAATCAGTATCAGCTACTGGAGGAATTTTAAAGGAATCGTGCTATACCAGAAGCCCGCATCAATTGTTTTAACATTCAAGACAAAGGTGCAGAAATGAGCTATTTAGACAAGGACCTGCATACAGAAGAAAAATCTGAAAAGGAAGGTAAATAGCACAGAGACTGCAAATACAAGAACTGAAGATATGCAGCATTTTCCAGTCATGATAAAAGGGAAAAAAAAAATCTTTAAATGACAGCTGCAAGAGCTCAGTTTTCATTATGCAAGATTAAAAAAAAAAAAAAAACAACAAAAAAACCCCCCAAAAAACCCCAAACTTTTTCTCATGCCTCAGATTTGAAATCCACAGGACTCAAGATGCTGGAGGATGGATGTACATTGATTTCTCAACTATTTTATTTTATTTTGAAAACCTGTTAAATAAATGCATTTCAAAATGTGGATATTCTTTCTAAGACTTTCAGCAAATGCTGGGTTCATGCCACCATCTCTGTGAGATGTAAATGATTACACTGGTGCATATTGGATGCTCAGAACTGGGACCTACTGAATAGGATTGTTTACAAATACAGAAACTATGTTCTCAGAATAGAAAATAATGCATATTTGTATTATAGTCTGTGGTGTTTCACAGTCTGAAATAGAGGTATGTGCCAAGTCTGATCTCCTAGACCTTCAGTTAACAGCCACAACACATAATACATGTTCATTTTCAAAGGCCAAATTCATTCAACTTACAAATTTCCATTTGTATTCAAAATCCAATTTTACATGCATACGGTTTTGTGAAAAATAGCATCAGTATAAAAGCTAGCTAAAATAAAAAATAATAATAAAAAAATATTATTTTCCTTAGTGTTTTCAACATCCATCACTGTTTAAATAGTGGAGAAAGTAGTTTCAAAAGCTTCCTGGGATTATTTTTTCAAAGGTGCACTGTTTTAATTTATCATTTTAAATGTGCTGACAATAAGCACATTTTAAAGCCTTATGGCACAATGCATCAGGTTACCTAATATTAATTTCCTTTTTATAGTTTATTTAATATAGTATTGATTGCATTAGCATTTGGATTAATGACCTTTTAAATGCTCAAAGACTAAAGTAGTTGTCTAGTAATATAAGAAGGCAGTCAGAAGGCTGAAATAGCTGGCCAGTCAGCTTTTTAAAAATAAATTAAAGATTGTGTAAACCAAAGCAATGTTGAGAATTAGGACTTTCTAATGAGATCATCAGTTCTAAATCAATATCAACGGGGTACACGCTTTTGTTTGATGTTCACCATGTACTTGAGAGAATTTCAGTAATCAATCACTGGCATTCAGACTTAGAGATGCAAAGTCCCACCTCAGTGAAAAGTTTAAGTCTGCAAAGTAAGAGAAGTATGAATTGGACTGTTTCCAAAATGGAATAGCTGAACTTTAATAATCGTATGTTAAACTTACTGCAGAACACAGAGTGTTCAGATTGAATTTTAAGCTGATCCTTTGTAAAAATAAGGGGTTGCAAGATTTGCCTAATCTAAAGCTACTCATGGATGAATGTCAGCTGCCATTTTCTCTTCTGAGCTCAATATAATAGAATGGTAGAGATTGGAAGGGGCCTCTGGAGATCATTGAGTCCAACCCCCCTGCCAAAACAGGGTCACCTAGGGCAGGCCACACAGGAACAGATCCATCTAGGTTTTGAAAGTCTCTAGAGAAGGAGACTCCACAACCTCTCTAGGCAGTCTGTTCCAGGACTCTGTCACCCTCACAGGGAAGAAGCTTTTTCTCATGTTAGCAGTGGAACTTCCTGTGCACCATTTTCTGACAATTACCTCTTGTACTATTAAACAGTATATCACTGAAAAGAGACTGGCCCCTTCTACTTGACACCCACCTTTCAGATATTTGTAAACATTAATAAGATCCCCTCTCACTCAGTCTTCTCTTTTTCAGGCTAAACAGCCCCGGGTCTCTCAGGCTTTCCTTGTGAGAGTCTCTTGATCATCTTCACAGCTGTCTATTGGACTCCCTCTAGTATTTCCCTGTCTCTCTTGAACTGTGGAGACCAGAACTAGACACAGTGTTCCAAATGTGGTCTCACTAGGGCAGAGGGGATAAAAAATGCAGTCACAACAATGGCAGGGAATTCAGGGGAGAAGAAACAGTAGAAGTCCCTCTCTAAGTATGGAATCTTACTCCAGTACTGCCCTCTTCTACTCCTTTTGTCATAGATGCATATACATTTCTTTTCATGGTTATTTCTCTTTTTAATTTCCCTTCCTCTCTCTGTCGCTATGAAGACTTTCAGTGCAATTAAGAATACAAAATCAACAATGGGATAATCACTGTTCTCTGTTATTTCACTCTTTATTTTCCTATATGTTGAATAACTGCACCTGTGCTCCTCAGAAATACATTACTTTTTTTTTTTTTTTTTTTTTTAACATACACCAATTAAAGTACATAGTGAATCCCTCAAATAAATTTATCAGTGAAGAAGGCCAGTTGTGACTATTGGATTCTCTGATGGTATGAGACTGATGGATTTGCAGTCCATCTATAACAGAAAAACAGTGAGGAATCAGGCTGTTATGGCTCTATGCCTCATGTAACTCCAGTTATTATAATCTGTGGGATTTTTCTTTAGTTTGCTTGAAACAAGACTCATTATTCTTCAGTTTTTTGTTGGATGTCCCAAATAGTTTTTTTCAGTGTAGTTGATGTTGTTATAAACAGATAAACTGAAACCATAATTTGTCCAAAGCACACAAATTTGTAGAAAGTTATTTCCTATTCTCTTAAGCACTGTGAGTGGAAGGGAATTCTGTGCTGTACCTCCTGCTGGCAGCATGCTGCACAGAAGACAAGGTACCTTTAAACCACCTTTGTGCTATCTGAGCTGTGTGTGCAATCCTATATAGCTTAAGCAGCTCTAGGGCTTTTTACCAGATGTAGAAAGGGCACAGATAAATGCTGTCTTCAGCTGATTAACCACTCCCTTATGAAGTTTCTGCTGTGTTCATGAAATTATGGGAAGCAGTCTTTTGCTAAAACACCATTAATTTTTAAGTATGGTTTCCAATATGAAATAGTTTTATTTTGGCTGTTCATTTTTGATGACTGCATAATGCAACTCAGCAAAACTATACAGGGCAAACCAAGAAAATATAAGCTATTAACATAAAATATTTACATACAAGCTATGAAATACTGAAGCAAAGACATTGTAGGTAACTGACAGTTCATACAATGAAGACATAATGTACAGAAACTGCAATTTAAAATAATTTATCAGAACAGACTTACAGTGCTACATTTACTTCATATTCCCTTCTGGCAGAAAAGTTACTCTTTTAGTTGGAGGCAGTAGAAATGGAAGTAGAAAAACTAATTTATTGTGTCTTGGAGCCACGTTCATCATTGTCCCTTTTGTGAATTCATTGCATGATCATACCTGGTATCTTATACCTCTCTTTTGGTAGGCTATGGGTGATAGCATTCAATGTAAATTGGCTGTTATAGCAAGGCCATCAGTTTTTAAGTTACTGAAAATAAATCTCTTGCATGCTTTTATCTTAGCCAGAAAATCTCTACCTTCAAAATTCAGATCTGTGCTTTTGCCTATCCATAAAACATGCAAACAACTGATTTCACTTTATAACTTCTGTCAGTAAACACCATGAAAGCTGAAAATAAGGTATTTTACTTGTACTGTGTGTACATCAAGGCAAATACATGATCTTACAGAATCTTTTTTCAGATATGGTCAAAAAAAACCCCACACTTCCATCTGTGGGAGCTGGATTATTTGAAGAGTAAAAGTGTTACATAGATAGATCCCAAAAACTGATGAAAGAGCAGAACATTTTTTGCCAAAGGAGAAAAGTAAGTTAGCAATCAATATAAACACATTTTACTGCCTTGTTTTATGATACAGTTTAATATCTGAGGGGTATTAAGTATTTGAAATTATTTAAATATCTTTGAGATTTTTGACAATGATGTTTTCACCCAAGGCAACAGGACTTAGTAAGAGAACAAAACATAGAATTACATTAGAAAGGACTCAAAATTTTTGACTCAGCTATTCAGGGAAGTCAGGAAACTTATTTATGTATGTGCATTATATCCATATAATAGTAAAGCAGCATCATTTAATCATATAAATGTGCAAATATGCAAATTGTTGTTTTCCTTTACTAATGTACTCCAGTTGGTGCCCTGAAGACCCTTAAAATGTAAGTGAAGACAATAGTACAACAGAAAGTCAACTTCTAAGCTGCAAAATGAGGGGTATATTAATAAATTAGTTTTGTATGTCTCAGACCTCTGAGTGAACTCTACAAGTGACATGTTATTTAATGATACTACTGGAAATCAGCATATTTTACATGAACTATACTGTGAGAATATATTCATTCTAGGACCACAGCTGATGAAGTTCATATTCCTTTGATCTTTACAGTTAACTGATGTAGAAAGTTTAACGTAAGGATTCTGTTTTCCAGTTGTTTTAAGATAAAGAGTTGGAGGCAGAAGATGTATGTACAGATAGAAATAGTAATTAGCATGTGTATGTGTGTCTGTGGATAGGTATGCATAAATATACATGTATGTAGATACTGGATGTTTATTGTCATCAGCTATTTAAGGGTCCATGGACAATGGTCAGACTTAACTACTAATCTTTGATCTGTTTTTTCCCTCATTGACACTAAGTGCGCAGCCCTCTGCCTTCAGGGGGACTGTGATAGGCTAATCTGAAAGGCTTGTGAAATATAGACTTCCTAATGGTTCAAATGGGACTCTGAGCACTAATTAACATTTTATTTTATGGCAGCCCTTTCTTTTGTCCTATGCCTGTATGCTCCCTTAGTGGAGTGAACAGATGTAGTCACACATCTCTTATGCTTGGCAGAAGACGGATGTCACTCTTCAGAATAAATGTACTTAGTCAACACCAACATCTGTCTGTATGGCTGCCTTCCATGTATGGGGTATGATAATGTCATCTGGAGAGATTTCTGATTTAGTCATTGCAGGACTTAACTTCTGTGTTGTCCAGGCAAAAACTTTTTCCTACCTTTTCTTTGATCTTCATATTCTTTCTTGAAGTTTGAAATGTGTAAAACTTTTCAGCTTCCAGCTGCTAAAAATTTTTTTCGGAAGGTATAATGCAGGAACATTCTGTGAGGGAATAGTACCAGAAGCAAAGTTCTTCCTATTGTAATTGAATTTTCTGATATTTTTAAACTCAGTTACTTGAAAAAAGACTCAATACTTAGTGTTCAACATCTCAATTATTGGTAATGTTGTCTTCCTTAATTCTAGTACACCAGAGTCACTGTGTTCACTTTTAAGTGATCTGAGAAGGTGCTATATACACTTCTCATAACTAATTGGTGATTTTTGTCACTATAGATGCATGTTCAGGGGGTTTTGTGTAACTCAAGGACATCATTTCTCTTCAAATGCTTCAGATATATTTACCAAATCTTCTGCTTCATTATTTCAAAACATTTATTGTATATCTTAATAATGCATCTATGTCATTACTAGCCTGTTTTTCCTAGCATTTAAAAAAAGGGATAGGCATTGGAGGAGACCCTTTTCATGGCCCTGGGCCACACAGTTTTTTCTGTTGTAGATTTAATTTCTTTCAGCAGTTTTCTGCTCACTCAAGCATCTAATCTGTGCTGCATTCTGTCAAATTTCCCTTTTATTTTCTATGTTATGTACACATATGCATTCCAGCACATCTCTCTCCTCTTAGACAACCACAGCCATCCCCTGCCCCCCGCCCCCAAATTCTCATCTTAACCTTTCCAGTGAACCAAGGGGCCTTTTTCACTGAAAACCTTGAAGAATGTATGTGTATTAAATAGGGAGAAGATAACAAGAAAGGAGATGAAGATCATCTGGTTTCTTCACAGAACAAGTCTACTAGTTGTTACTGCAAGTTCAGATTCTCAAGTAATGAATGTTTCCTGTGTGTGCCTGAAGGAGCCCCATAGGGTCAAGAGCTGCATTCTGTATCCACGACCATTAAGTCTTTGCTGTCTGATAAACATGTATGTCAAAGAGTGACAGGTGTGACAGTATCCTTTGTGATGTTGGCATCTGAACACAGGGGAGTGAGACCATAACTTATTTCATGTAGGCTACAAAGGAACTTTCAGAATAATACAATTTTAACTAACAGTCATGTAAAAGAAGGACAGTAATGAGATTTCACATGAGATCGGGGCCTATACCTGCCTATGTTAGATCATTAAATTGCCTTTTCCACCTGCGTTTTTGGAAAGAAACTAATTAATGCTCTTTTCTTACATGGCTTCAGTCTGATGCTAAAAAGCTCAAGATTCCCATGGATGACTAAAATTAAATAATCAGTCTCTCACAAAAAGGATATGATTAATTAATAAACTGAAGAAAGTAATTAATTTCACTTCTAGAAAGCATTTTACTGGTAGGTATTATGAAGCCAAAGGACATGATGATATGTGTAATAAAATGCTGTTAAATTCCACTTCCTCATTTATCTTTTTCCCTTTCTTCTATTCTCTTTGTAGTAAATTCCTCAAAGATCATTTAATTTAATTAAAGTTGAGAAAAGTACCTAATTCAGATATGTAGCTAGAGGTGCCTTCTCCACTGTAATATACGGTGTCAGTGGCCACCTTTCACTTTCAGAAAAAGTAGGAATAACTTCTTCTATGTGGGAGTTGCAAACCCTACATTTATATTTCCAGGTATATATGTGTTACACTTGCACAAATGTGTGTGCATGTACACATGTGTAGATTGTATAGATAATTTGTACCATTTATGGTCCTTTCCTTATATTGAAAATAGACCCATGATGTCTGACGTGTACTGTTGTGCTTGTTGGAAAACCTGGCAAAGAAGTTGGCTTGTCTCAGAAAAAAAACCCAAATCTTTTCCTCCCACACTAGAAATGGTCCCCTTGACTTCAAAATTGATGCAGTAGGTAGTGTGGCAGTATGGTTTGTACTGGTTCTGTCACTCAGTTACATTTAAGCCTGTCAGTTGAGTACCATGTACAGATGCTAAATATGATAGATTTGGTTTTAAAATATTTTTTAAAATATGGAAAAGGTGGGGGGTGCTCTTCACAGAAGCTTCCCTGTAAATTTTAACACACTATGATGTAAATGTAATAAGCTTCTATGTCAAGAGGCTAAATGGAGACTGATGCCCTCAGTATAGGTCATTTGCACTAGTCAAATTTTAAAATTGGCTAAAACTGTGAAGATAGAAAAATGTGAATTATGTGCACATTGAATGCATTTTAAAATTCAGCTTGTGGCTTAGCAATCGCTACAGGATGTTTTTTCAGCTAATCTGCTTCTGTATGACATCAGCAGGTCCAGTACTCCACACTGGTTTTATCAGACATATTTCTTACAGAATCTCTGATATCGGAAATAATTTTTTTGTTGTTTAGACTGTTACCTAAATAATGTGACCATTTCAGTCACAATTTTAAAGACAAAATCACAGGATAAGTTGCAGAAAGATACTAGCAGATGCAAAGGATTGCAGCATTTTTGAATTGCTGCTTATAATGTGTTTGCAACTTCTGGAATTGCTCTGATGTTCAATGTATATGCAATTACTTCTGACACTGAAGGGAGAAACTGCCCTTCATGAATTTTAATCCAGTAGCCTTTTGGATTCTCCTCAGCAGCTTTTTCCTGTCTTTTGTTGTTAAAGCAATGCAGCCATATTTGAGAAGTAGTTTTCACAATGCATTTTAAAAGAATGTACTGCTTGAAAAAAGTCACTGGAAAATATAATTTACATTTTGGAAGCTAAATCAAGAACAGTTAAAAAATTACTCATGTAAATTTTACATGTCATTAAAATGCCTCATTTTTGGTGGTAAGACTCAATGATTAAGTGAAACTGTTGTAGTAATGCTAGTAAATATTAACAGTAAACCGGATTTTCAACATATTTTATGCCTATGGCTGAAGTCCTGGCTGGGAGAAAATGCCTAAGATTGGAGTTTTTATCTCACTGTTTAGATCAAAATAGGTAACTGAGAAATCAGTCTAATTAACTGTGAAGGTAAATAGCTGCTCTAAAAAAGCACCGTGATCAGTGTGATATTCAAAGAATACATATTCAGATAACCAAGACAACCGAAAATCCTTTTATTTTGGGAAACAGGGAAGAAAACTTTAGATACTATATTTCGAAGTGTTCAGCAGTCCAGAGGACATCTTCTATTTATTTATATATAAATATATATGTGTATCACAGTGAGGCTCACAATGTAAACTAAAAACCTTTGATATATTTGCGGCTGTGGGTAGTTTAGTGAGCTTACCATTCTGTTTCTTACCAACACTTTGGAAAAAATTTCCCTGGGAGTTAGCACTGTAAGTTTTCATTTCCCACAAAGTACATCATGTGCTGTTTCCTGTCTCTGCAGACAAGAGTACACAGGCCATGGCTGCTCACACAACTTCCCCCCTACCTCATCATGCCAAAGAGGTATGTGTCTCATTGCTGGAAAAATCATAGCAATGTCTCTTAGGTCTTGCTCACTGTAATCTTTCCACCTCTCCTTGGTTAGCATTGGTAGAGAGTGCTGTGACATCATTTCAACGCAGGTGTAACAGGCCAGTCTTCTGCTGTTTCAGTACATGATTTAATTGACACATTTTGAAGACCCTCTGTTACATCTTTGTAGCCTACATCTCTATTTCATCATCAGTTTCTTCCATGAGAACACAGATACTGTGAGGCTGATATTTCATATGTGAATGTATTTAAAATACTGTAAAACATCCATCCACCACCATCTTGACATTCTTGACAGAAGCCTCAGGTTTTTCATGATAATCTAGAGCTTTTAATGTAAAACTCATACTAGAAAGAACGAACATCATGTTCAGTAAAGATGTTATGGTCAGTCTCCTAAAATAATAAACTTTATCAAGAAGAATCTTAAGAATTTTTTTTTTCCTAGTCTTCCCCACCCTCCCCCACCTCCCCAATTGGTAATAGTAGTTGGTAAAGTAGGTTAGTATAATTTCCAGTTCAAAACTGTTACAGTCTGTTACAATCACCTAATGTCTGGTGCATCATTTGAAGATACACCCTAAACATCATCACACATTTGGGCCCTACTCTGATTCTTTATGTAACGAAGATGAAGGTTAAGTACCATAAAGGTTATTAAACTAGTCTGTAATAAATTTAGTGGACATAATCTTTTCTTTGCAAGTTTTAACAAGCATGTTTTTCCTGTGCAAATTCAGGAGCAAGCACTTAACTCCCACAGGTTGCAGAGCCATGGGAATTAAGCAGGTGCTTAAAGCTAATGAGGTACTTAATTGCTTTGTAGAACCAAGGTGGACTGTTGCATTTAGGTACAGTGAGAAATTGTTACTGATTTGCTTTCCAAGGGAAGAGATTTTTAAGGATCAAGATCTAAGTTGCAGTCTGTCTTTCTACCATTTTTGCATAATTTGATGGTTGAAAATTGTACTGTTCTGTTGTTGTCTGGGTGGATTCAATTACAGCATTATTAAAACCATTCAAGATTAATCAAAAGATTCTATAAATTTTCTAAATAGTATTACTGAAATCATGGAGGGCTGAGTAATGCCTAAGCATTTTATGCACCATCCATGCCAAATCATAAACACCAAAAAGGTTGACAGCAGTGAGGTGAGTGTATCATAAGAACAGACTTTGATCTTGACAGGTGGGTCACATTGTCTTGGGGCTGTGGACCAGGAAGGAAGAAAAACATTGAAATATGAAAAGAAATATGTCTATATTTTTATTGAAAGGAGGCATTTTTTTAAATCACAGAACACAGATAACTTTACTGGAAATATACACCAGATGTTATCTCTCAGTTGTGTTGTTGAAAATCCATTGTTGTTACCCTGTGGCACACAGAGTCGTAGGCTGGCTGGCCATTGTCAGTCTGGGTAAGAGAGGATTCTTACCAGTAATCTTATCAGCTATTTTGTTAGAGCAAATACAATCAGGTACAAAGCAGGGGAAGCGTTTATTTCTGTCAGAAAACAACATGGTTATAGCTGTGGTTGGTTGCTGTGAAAACAGCATAGCACGAAAAGGTAGTATGAAAATTCACCTTGAAGCATTAATATTGCATTTATACACTAAGTCTTACCCTAATGGAAATCATTTGTTGTACTCATATGCTCTTTAATGAGCATGGCCAACATCTGTTATATTTTCTCCATCTTTAAAGCACAGTTCACTCTTGCATACTAATGTTTGTAATGGCAACAAAGAATCCATTTCAGGAGGAAATGAAATTTTTACATTTATGTCTCAGAGTAACTTTAAACCGATTATGGTATTTCTATTTAGAATAATTCCAGAGGTGTGTCTATTTATCTTCTGCATTAAAAATCAAGAAAAAGGTTTAGCTTTTGGCTTGCCTTTGGGGCTAAGCTGTGCAGCAGACATGCTTCTCTGAGATAATTTGTTTTCTAATTGCCATTCATTTGCTAAAATACAATTAAAGTTATTGCTCTAATATTAACATCAACATCTTGATTGCCTTATCAGAATATGAATATGTATTTTTCTTACTCTGCTTAGAGACATCTTTCACTTTCTCTGAACATATAGCTCTTAATTAAAGAGAATTTTCAATTCATCTGTAACAGAACATTTCCAGCAACTGCTGCCAGTTTGTTGGAGGGTCACACCTTACACTCATGTCCAAAGCTGACTTCCCATACTGTCATTACACCAGGGCACGTGTAAATGTTGAATATCTGTGTCTTTGAATCAGCTCATACAAATATTTGATCTTTGTGTAATTGTCAAAATTCAGTTAGAAAGCAGGCAAATCTTAAATCAAAACACAGATTTCATTAAAAAGGCAAGCAGGTGTGTGAAAGCACTGATCAGCTAGTTTATCTAAAGTTCACCAAATGAAAAGGGACACTCAGGCCACAAGATGAGAAAGATATTACTCAGTTTACTTAAAACTAATGAGGGAGTGTTACTTATCAGTACGGCTGTGTGCTCCCCTTATTTTGTGTCTGGATTAGAGAACTATTTATTTACTACAGTCAAAACAGAATTACCAAAAGAAAATGAGCACAGTGTTATTTTTTAAATGCTCTTTTCCTTCTTTTCCTTTCTTTATAACACTACTGCACAAAGATGTGTAACGAACAGGATTCTTTTGATCAGTAAAATCCAGAGAATGTTCCAAAATGGTTAAATGAATGAATAGGCCACTTGGGTTGGCAACAAAACAGCTATAGTGAAGAAGCAGTCCCATTTGGTGATGAAATTGCTCTTTTTACTCCAGGAGATCTTTCTAAAATCTTTTTTTTTCCCTCATTTACTAATTTTCCTTTTATGATAGTGTATCTATTTCCCATATCTCATTAGTTTCCGAGCACATATGAATATCCCACTGAGTTACACAGAAAATTAATTTTTTTGAAATATGATAGAAAAGCAAAATTTAAACCTAGATTTAAAAAAAAAATAATGAAATTGACATTTATGGTCTAGTGAGTTGTTCTCTAAAATTAATTCAGTGTATAATAACCAGCAAAAAATAATTTGTAGTTTATATCATGTCAGGGATAATTGTTATAGAACTTTGTATTGTAAAATTGAAATAGCAACCTTTATTGACCTTTCAGCAGACCTCAGGTAGCAGGTATGAAGAGGGTGGGTTTTGTCTCCGGGGGAAAACATTTTTACCAGGTTTTTGAAAAATACTGAGATCTTTGCTTTCCAGTCCTTCTGTTAATGAAAGTAAAATTCATGGGTGTTCTGCATTACCTCCTGTATATCACAATGGAGGGGCATCTTGCTTTTAGCCCTGATCACTCAAATCTTCTGCCTGAGCATATTAGTATAAACTATCCAATAGCTATTATCTGACAGTCATTCATGTCAGAACTAGACATAATTATATGGTTGTGGGGTTGTGGTTGCACAACACACAGTAAATGCAAAAGTGTGAAGCTTGGACTGGGGGAGGGAGAACCTGTAGAAGTCTGAGGAAAGGAAAAAATAAAGAAAAAAAAGATTGCTGGAGTTTGTTAATACTAAATGTGTGTCTGCAAAGGAGGGTGAACAAAGGAGGGTGGACTAGGAGCAGTGATTTCGTTTTCCAAAGACAGGATTTTACTTGTTGATTTCAAACCTACATGTAGATTTGAATTTAGTTCTGCATTGTCTTTTAGACACACTCATTCAGACCAGACCAGATTTGATCTGGAGAGTAGAGAGTCCAGAAATTCTTAGTCTGTGTGTTAAATACACTAACACCCTTATATATGGTGTTTTGGTGCAGGGATAATCATCAGAACTAATACAAGTTCAATAACTGTATCAATGATTTTGCTTTTTGCAGAAGAGTGACTTCAAGTGACAGAGCAGAATCAATCTACAGATAAAAATATGATGTTTAAAAGATGCGCTTCCAAGCTACACATCAACAATGTGGTCTAGATTTGGATTTCTAAGCTCTAAATTTTGAGACTTAAGATTAATAATATTAGCTTACCATAGTAGGCTTCATCTGTACTTTTATAAAAGCAAGTCTATTTAGCAGTAGTTCTGGCTTAAACAACTGCTGATAGTCCTTGGAGACATTTTTCAATTAAAAAAATAACAGAACTGCTAGAAATACTCTGCTGTGATGCTACATCTCCTTACAGGTACAACAGTCATGGAATTTTTTTGTACGAGTCCTGTTATGATAAAATGTATAATACTTATTTAGATGTTGACACAGAAGAAACTAGAAGCCTTATAGAGTGCACAAGTTCTTCCATGTTTCAAGAAACGAGTGTTTCCTATTGCTGTTCTTTCTCATGTTTGGAATTGCCTGAAGTGCCTTTTTAGTGCCTAGATGCTGTATAAAAATCAGCTTGCCTCATTGATTTCAGTGAGCAGTTCCAAGGTCAAATGTTACTTAGCTGTAAAATTATCTATGACTTTTTTTTTTTTTTTTTTTACTATAGGAAATCATCTGAGTATTGAAGGACAAGATTATAGTCCATTTACAGAATACAAAAGAATGCATTTTAGTTGTTCAGCACATCATAAAAATAGGGATATACTTTGCTTCTCAACTAATATTTATAGCATTACAAACCTTAGGATGATCACCAGTTATGAAAAACATCTAGTTAGAAAGAGGACTGTAGAAATCTAGTTCTAGACATATCCCAACTATATGGAGAATAATTAGATGTAGGAAAATTGAGGAAAGCTTAAGATTTCTTGAAAATTGCCTAGAACAAGGAATAAAAATAATCAGTAAAATATCCATTATAAATAATATGTGACCAGAAGATAAATTGTGAAGTTGTTCCGTAGAGTACTGGATATGTATGTTGGGGAGAGTAAACTCCTTTGATACTACCTAGATAATCAACTTTTTCTAACAGACCTTCCTTTACAGGGGCCTGTCTAGGCTGTTGCATTTTTATTTTTAAAATTATTTTCCAAAATAGCTTTTGTATTTTGCTTGGGAGGAAAACAAACATTTTTTTTTTTTCCTTCAAAATGTTTTATCAAAAAGACATTTTTGTTTGAATTTTTAATTGTAACTTTTTGGTAGAATATGTTTGCTAGGAAAATTAATTCACTCCTACAAATAAAACTGATCTTCCATGTGTATGAGTTCAGGCACTAAAACCTTAGGCAGACCATGCTACATCTTGAAGCAAAGTGCTAATAGTCTCTAAGTATGTTACGTTATCATGTAAGAAAAGAGTTAAGTCCTTCTCCTACTTCATAGCTAGGAGCCATAAGAAGACTCTTCAGTTCACAGAGTGAGACTGAGAGAGCAAAACCCTCCCAGGCAGATCAGCGGGGGGCAGAGAGAGCTTCTCAAAGTGTAAGAAGTATTTGACTGTATTGTACTATCCACTTTTTGCAGTCATGAATGATATCTTACTTTCAGTAGGAAAAACTCCTTTCCATGTTCCTGTACTCTTGCCTTCCCTCATTAAGGGACACTTGTCTTCCCTCAATCTCTCTCATTAAATCCCATTCTTTATCAGAACATTATGGTAATATAGATTAAAACCTTGAGAATTGTAAAATTTGAGGAGCCCTGATTCTGCAGAGTCCAGTTTATACAAGGTCAAGCATAAATCACTTCTGCCTCCCCTGTGTATAAAACTATGGTCAACGTTGGGTAACTGAACTAAATATCTCAGAATCAGCAGCTCACGATGTCATTTCCTCCTATTGAAAATTTAGCTGCTTAACTCTAATATAAATACTCCCATTTCCATTACATCATTTAGGTATTTAGCTGGATTTGCTGAAGAAATTTGACAGCAGTTGCTGATATTCTGTGCACATACAGTAATCTCCATCTTTGAGATAATGTGTTGAGATAACCATTTTCATGTGAGCAATTACTTGCTTACCTGGTGATTGTAAAAATGTTTCCAAACAAATTGTAACATATTCCCTTCTATTGCACAAGTATTTCCTGTGGGACTGCAGATAACACAGATGTGTCAGGATAACTGCCATTCTTTTATAATGTAGTAAAATAAATTGTGTTTTTATAGGATGGTCTTAATGTACAGTTACATCAAATTCTGTAGAGAGATATCAACAGTAAAATGAAGTTAAAAGGAAAATTTTATAGACAAGTTGCAAAGAGGTTGTTTTGTTTTCAGGGAATGATGAGGTGTGTTACTCAACTACCAATATGAGTTTGGACAAATGAAAAAGTAACTGATAATTATGAAGCATCTTAGCTAAACTGAATGATTTTCATTCCCGTATTTCTGTGATTAAGATTTTATCCATTAGCATACAATTCATCAGCCTTGACAGACCTAATAGAATGCTAGTTACAGCTCTGTATGTTGAGTAACATATGGAGAATGGATTCTATCATTTATCTAGTTCTTTCTTGACAACAGTTTAACATTTATTACAGTGGTGTGCACTGCAATATTTCTGTCTGACATTAAAATTATGACTTCTGTAATATTACCATAATTGTTCTTAACTTTTTCTGTGAGAAGTAATCAGCAGTAGCCTACCAGAGCAGAAATGAGGTATAGGGAGAGAGAACTTTCATTAGCTTATGTGATGTCTAGCAATAATAAAACTTACTTATTTCCTATGACTTCATTGTGTTTATACCCTTTGAGCAACATGGCTGAAACAAGTAACTGCAATTAGTAGTACTGTAGTTTCTAAGACAGATAGATAAATAGGCAGCCTGTGCACTCCTGTGCTCAGTATTTTCCTAGTAGGCAGTTTTAATCAGTTGTGTACTTTTGTCAGTGTGCTGGCTGTATGTCATTAAGCACTGTCTGAAAAATGGAGTTCTGAAATAACATGATCTGTGTTCCCTGTTGCTGTTGCAGAGCGTTGTCACCATGTTCCTATATAATTTGAGGCTTTTATGCATAAAAAAAAATTTGGTAATTAAAAAGCAAATTTATTTATGGAATGCTGGTGTAATGAAGACCTTAAGCAGGCTTTTAATGTAGCTGTGTTACCTATTATGTGCAATGTGTCACCTTAACCAGAATAAGATATTCTCAAATAGTCTGTAGTGAAAAGCTGCTCAGACTGGTAATCCAAAAGAACACTGAATCATGCTTTCAGAAAGGAAGTATTTCATAGCCATCAGTGGAAATGTGGAAATTCTCTTTATGTTCAGTTACATGTTTTTCTTATTGCCTTTAATTTGGTGAATTGGGGGGGGGGGGGGGGGGGTCAAGAATTTGGGGCGATAGATGATGTTTTCCTCCTCTTTTTCTTTTTTTTTATTACTGGCAGGTTTTTCATTGCCAAGTACGCG